>JAFLJL010005847.1:0-11977 GCA_018398815.1 Conus ventricosus | reverse complement strand
AAAATTGATTATAGACTATAACAACCGCGAATAGCACTGATAATAAAACCAACGTTAAAACTCATGGTTTTAAAAGTATTAAATTATTATTTTTTATTGTTTTTAAAAATGGATTGTGACGAACTATTAAAGTGTGAGGAGCAAGCAGGTTACTCAACAGACAACTGCCATAAAGAAAGATTATACTCTCTGGCCGCTTGTGGAAAAAACTAAACAGTATTTAGGTGTTTGAACTAAGTATTGAACAGATTCAAAAATTGTCTACATCAGACATTGAGAATTTACTACGCTAGGTACAAAGCGCAGTTAGGGTCAAAAAGGTTAGATCAGTGGGTCAGACAATGATTATTTCTATATGCCTAAGTTAGTAAGTAAGATAGCGCGGTTGATTCAGAGAAGATTTAAATACGACTTATCACAAGATCCGGTTTTAAACAAGTCCCTAGAAACTCTTGCATGTAAATATGTATTACAGATTTGGGACGATGTTATGTCCATTCTCATGGGATTAATTACTTTTAATCATATTAATTTGTGATCATATTAATTTAATCGCAATAAAAAAAATGAGCGATCAGGAGAAGAAGACGCTGCAGGACAGTCCGCAGGGCCTCCGAAGGAGCAGAATGTACCACAAGTGAATGTGCCACAAGTGAGTAATGTTACTAAACTAAAAATCCTGGGCGTATTGAGGCTGGGCGTAAACTAGCCGAATGGAACAGACTGCAAAAAGCAAACCAATCAGCAAAACAAAAATTGTTAGATAGTAATACAACATCACCGCCAGCAACAACACCTCAATTAACAACCAACACAATCACTGTCACACTGTCACTCTTGCATACCCGCATTCATGACAGCATTTACACCATACGCACACGCAATCTTTCCAAACAACCAAAAGGCGCACTACCGAATGTTTTCTTCTCCCCTCTCCTTCAGGGAAAACAATTTACTAAATCATCAACCACTTGTAAACAGAGTTTACAACTGTATCTTCTCCACACTGAGAGACAAATAAATCTGCACACATGTATCTCTCCTCACATCGAGAGACAAATCAATCTTCACACATGTATCTCTCCTCCACGAGAGACAATAAATCTGCACACATGTATCTCTCCTCACATCGAGAGATAAAAATAGTCTAGTTCCGCTTCTATAAGCTATGGCCTTCACATTCGTTATCCAAAAAATCCGAACGGAGAATACATAACTCCCGTAATCACTGAGGACCTGCCTGCCTCAAGAAAAAGCTCCCCTGCTTTCTCAATTCCCTGTCTCTCTCTCTGAGACAATATACTGCCCCCTCGAACTCCTTGTCCTGGAGATCGAGTCTCGTCTTCTCTTCGCGATTTCCTCTGTCTCTTGCGAAATGACGAGCTTCAACTCCTCTCCTGGAGTTGGTACTGGCTGGGGCTGAACTACCGGTATGTTCCCCACACCATGGCCATCTTCAACCACCTCACGGGGCGAAAGGTGAAGGGTGAAGGGCGAAGGGTAAAGGGTGAAGGGTGAAGGGCTGAAACACGAATAAGGTTCGTGTAAGTAACCTGCTTCTCAATTCAACATATGAATTCTTTCTTTCCCTTTTCTTTAAGTTATCCCCTGTAGCTTTCCCCCACTATCTATCACTCCCCGGTAATGACTGGTCAGCAAAGTGCCACCGTCCGGGACAGGTTCGAGTCTCTAGCCATCTGCTGGGTTTAAACTGACTCTTTCCCCCCTTCTCCTAGTGAGTGCATACTCAGTGTCATAAAACACATGACCAGCACCTTACCTTACCAGCCCTTGTTAAACTATCACTCAGTGGTCACTTTCACCCAATGACCACAATTCGTTTCTTGAATGAGTCAATACTCACAATTATTTTGGGGACGCCGCTACACTAGTCAAGCCATATAATATTCTTCCTTTAATTGTGGCACGGGGAAATGATTCATATCAACAACACATGTGATGGAGCGTCACATGCCTTGATGTGAGGCTACGTCACATGACACCCCCCATCCATGGGATGAAAAAATTTTCTCCAGAAAATTTTTTAAAGTATATACAACTTCACTTAAAAAACATCTTCAGCCATGAATCTCAAAATGTGTAACCATCAACATGATTCACCAAATTAATAATCAACGTATAGAATCAATCATCATGATCCACCATAAATAGCATATTTCAAACTTCAGTCTTTCTAAAAAAAAAACATTCATAATTGATCACCACATCTCACAAAATACAATTCACAAATTACATGGATAAAAACAATTAGGATAATACCAATTCAAAGTACAAATGTGTTCATACATTAAATGTGAAGCACATTTTCCTTGATCTTTCTCACATCATATGTTTCAAAACCTCATGAAAATGAGAATATTTCCAAGTGTACAGTTTCTCATAGACATGTAAACAAAATAAACTAGTTAAAACATAATTTTTTTTCCACATATAATGTTATAGTCCATTGAAAAGTCACATGCTTTCCATTGTTGACAATGACAAATGAAAACAATTGGTTTGTCTCATTGCACAATCAAAACATGTATATATCCATTTCTAAAGAGTTATTTGCTCATCACACATACATATAGATTCATCGTCACAAGCAAGTTAGACATAAATAGTACTTGATTTTTTCCCATTGTTTACCAAAGAAAAAGATATGTATTACATCAACATCAAGTAGTCGTTTGCTTGCAAAACATATAGTCACTTCAACAGCAAATTATGCATAAATACCACTTGATTTAAACAGTCAATAGCATACAATGCACCGTCAAAAGTGATCACACCGTAATCCTTAAGAAAGACAAAAACAGGAATAGTCTTTCCCTGAAGACAGTTACATTTGTCCATGAATATTCACGACACGTGACAACAAATCTGCCAACATTTTGTGTTCCAGGCACGGTTCAACAGTAAACTGGAATTCCTGCAATGCCAAAGACCATCTTAATAACCTGCTGTTCTTAGTCTCTGATCCATCAGGTTTGTCCACCAATACCACTGGTGAGCTGTACGGAGATGTAGAAGGTTCTTATCACCTTTAAATCCAGCATTACATTGATTTCTCTCTCAACCACCTCTTTTTTTGCAAATGGGAGGGGGTTTATGGTCTGGTTCGCACTGGTATTTCAGAAGTTAACTGAATACTATGGGGTTCAATACCAGTTACTGTACCTGGGGTATCCGTCAACACATCCTGAAAGTCTTTCAAAATGTCTTTGAGCTGTTCTGTTTGACTTGTAGACAAATCATTAGACAGAACCACATCCTCATGGGTTTCACCTTTGATAGACAGAATAGGAAGGGGTACAACATCATCTGCACTGGTAGATGTTAACATTCCTACATTTGCTGTTTTCATAACCTTTGATCTGTCCCTGTACGTTACATTGGGTACAAATTCATCACTGATAATGTCTGTCATGTTGACATCAGTTTCTGACACAGGACATATCCACTCAACCGACTGGTTGATGGCAACATTTGTACGTTCAACATACTTCTTCAACATGTTCACATGAAATACCTTCTCAGTGTTTGCCATTTTGATCTTATAATTTACTTCAGAAAGTTTTTCGACCACCTGAAAAGGACCCTTCCACATAACACGAAGCTTGTTATGTTCATCAGTGAGTAATACAAGGACTTTATCCCTACACTAAAGGAACGTGCCTTTGCTTTTCTGTCTGCAAAGACCTTGTACACATCTGTTTTCCTATCAGCTGACTGTTGAGCAAGCTCACATGCATCCTTCAAACGATTATGGAGTTCATAAACGTATTGGTAAACAGTTTTACTGTCAGGTATGTCCGTCCTTTCCGTCCATTGTGTCATCAATAGATCCAAAGGTCCCCTTGGTGAGTGTCAAAAAGAAGCTCAAATGGTGAGAATCCCAGCGTTTCGTTCGGCATTTCCCTGTATGCAAAAAGCACAAAGCCGGTACGAAACGATCCCATTCCTGGGGCTCTTGCCTTGCAACCTTTCTCAAACATGGATTTTAAAACGTTCCATTAAAAACGTTCAACCATGCCATTCGATTGGGGATGATATGGCGTGGTTGAAATGGAAGAGATTGACAACAGTCTGTAAATTTCTCTCATGAGATCAGAAATGAATTGCGTTCCACAATCCGAGAGAATTTCGTCTGGAAGACCCACTCTGGAAAAAATTGCAAGTAAGGCTTCAGCGACAGATACTGTATCAATTTTCTTCAGTGGAATCGCTTCTGGATACCTTGTTGCTGTATCCACCAAAGTCAAGATATAGCGATATCCGGAAGAAGACAGTGGTAGCGGTCCAACAAGATCAATAGCTACCTTCCGAAATGGAACAGAAATGAGAGGCATTTTGTGCAAAGGTGCACATGGGACGCGACCTTTCTGAGATGTCTTTGGCAGATGTCACATGAGCGGCAGTATTTCGTAACTTCCTTTGTGACACCCGGCCAATAAAAAGAATCAAGAACTCTCTTTAATGTTCTTTTGATTCCGCAGTGACCAGCGAAAATGCATCATGAGCCGTGTGCAGTAAATGTTTCTCTAAGTGGTTTTGGAAACCCCAACCTGTCTGTTGTCTGTCCAGGTACACACCTGTAGAGAATGTTAGAGTCCAGTATGTACGTTGGTTTGTCCGTTTGTACGTCAGTGACAGTCTGTTTTGCAGCAGAAAGTATTGTCGTCAGCGTCTCGTCTTTTCCTGCATTTCTTTTAATCATCTGGGGTAATCTGGAGTTCATCCAGTTTTGAGACTTTTAGCGGCTTTGTAGCCTTTCCCTGCTCTATGACGTTTGATCTAGTACTCACAAGACAAGGAACAAACGATCCTCCAGCACCACCATGTACTGTAGCGACACCTGGCAAATAGCCAAGTCAAGTCGCAAACTGGGTTAAACAATAACACAGGCGGTAAGAAAACCGGAGTAGTACGGTGTATCGACTGAAATTTTCGCCAGCGGAAACGTTTCAATCTTGCCTCCAACGACCTACACTTTTGGACAGTGTTGAGATACTGGTCTTGAAGGACGAAAGATTTCCGTACACCAGCAGTAGTGCACCCAGTGTCTCGCAAAACCGAAGCCTGCAATCCATTGATGGCTCCGTTTTCTAACACCAGTCCATCAACAGATTGATCTGGTGCCAAACAAGGCCTTCTTCACAATCAGTGGAGACTAATGCGGGTTTTGAATCACCCGGTTCTGAAAGGGCAATTCTTTTTCAGATGGAACTTGCCATCACAAAAGAAACATCGCTTTGTCTGATCGGCAGCTGACTGATTTTTTGAACTTCTGTTTGGCCACGAACTGGCCCAAAAGGTCTACGTGGTGGTCGTTGTCCACGGACTCGGAACGTTTGCTGAGAAGTAACGGGTCTGTCCGGCGGTGAGTACTGGTATTGACGAAAGTCACTCGAACCGCGGAAAGATCCCTGTCCGTTCCTAGGATAGGTATATCCTTGAGGACTCAAAAATGACCCACGATTTCCTTTCCTGTAACTTCCCTGTCCTGATGGGATAGTACATGACGCATGAGACTCAAAGATGGAAAATTCTCCTTTCCTAGCCACGCCCTTATCTGGGTGAGCGATACAATACTGATCAGCCATCTGACACATTTCCTCAACGTTTTCAAATTGCCTTTCTTTAAGGAAGTGGCCAGATCTTTGCTCACGCTCTGGAAAAGTTGTTCTCTAAGAAGGAGATCTCGCAGTGACTGAAAAAATCTTGTTCGTTTTAGATAAATCGATCCATCGATCCAAACAATGACTCATACGGATCAGAAAAGACGGAAACGATTCTCCTTTTTCAGGGCGCACCAGAACGGAAACGTTCGTGAAAACGATCAGCAGAACATTGAAATTTCTTGAGGAGTTCTTCTTTCAACTGATCCCAAGTTAAATTTTGTTTCGCTGCAAGTGAGTGGTACAATGTCAAAGCGCTACCCTTAAACAACGACGCAATATACAATGTCCACTTTTCCTTTGGCCAACCACAAGACGTTGCGTGACTTTCAAAACGGAAAAGAAAACTATCAATGTTTATCCGTTTTTTCCTCAAAAGGCGGCAACTTTGGAATATATGCCGCTTTTGGTTGTAGGCATGGCTGCGGAACCGACTGGTGGAGGTTCTCTCGATGCCTGGATTCTTTTAATTTCAGCATCAGTCTCTAGTTCTAAACTGCCTCAACTTAAATTGACGTTCTTCAGCTTCAGCTTCCCTCTGTAGTCTATTTGCTTCAGCTTCCCTCTGTAATTTATTTTCTTCAGCTTCCCTCTGTAGTCTATTTGCTTCAGCTTCCTCTGTAATCTTTTTTCTTCAATTTCGGCTTCCCTCTGTAATTTATTTTCTTCAGCTTCCCTCTGTCTTAGCCTGTCTGCCCATCTGTGCATTGTTGCACATAGTTAGTAAGTTTTTCTCCATCAAAACCCAAGCGTTCCGCTTGTTTAAACATATTTATCAAAATCATCCATAAGAATCGTCAGATATAAAACACCAAACAATCTCAAAGTATGAATAAAAATAAGGCGATATATGATAATGTTATGTTTCACAAAACCGTAATTATAGTATATACAAATACAGAATTCAATTTCCGGAATAAACAAAAAACAGCTTACTTAAACAGGGTAGATATGAAATCCAAGGAATGTTTTTTTCCAAAAATAATTTGCAACTGTTAGTTTGGAATTTGCAACTGTTAGTTTGGAATTTACAAAACAAAATGAAGTTTTAATACAAAACTGTTTTCCCTAAGAAAAGAAAAAAAATAAACACAATAAAGTTTTCTGAAAATAAATTCTTTATAAAGTTTAAGTTCTCAAATGTTCTTGTTGTCAGTCTTTCTTTCTTATTAATTTCAAACGAATTTACAAAACAAATGTACCGCCTTATACAAAAAATGAATATAAATTTACAAAACAAATGGAATTTCAAACAATTAAAAAGAGGGGAAGAAACACAAACTAGCGGAAATCTTACCTAAAAGATGAAAATGTAGAAAAGAAAACTAGATAGGCGCTTATTTAGGAGAAGGTTTAAGAGGTTTTGAAAAAGGGGGTGAAAAGGAAATGAAAGGATACAAAGGACCGGAATAGTGAGCAGAAATCAAGAAAAGCAAAAGAAGCCCACAGACAGCACCCTAGTGGTCACTGTCTCCCGTGAAACTGGAGACGGGAAAAACAAATCACTGCACAATATACACACACTACAGTAATAATTACAAAATACTAACAATCAATCAATAAATGCACATTCACCCAAACTCAAAGAAAATCTCGCACCACACCAGGAAAAAAAAAATTGATCAAAAGATAAGATGTTTATTTGGACAGAGCGGTAATCAACTCCACCACCTACACTATTAGCGTGACGGAGGAGAAGTTGATCCCACACTCTGAGGGCAAGGGGAAAAATCAAACTGAAACAATAGGAAAGCGAAAGAAATAGATATTTATGAGAAGGGAAAGACTATTGACTCCCCAACGCCATGTCCCCCTGCTAAACGCAGGAAGAGGTTGGGGCTATCAGTCCTGGGAAAGGGGACAAAATTTCTAATTCTCTAGGGGAAGGAAAACGACTCCTCAACGCCCTGCCCCTTGCTGCAGGTTCGAGCAAGGAGGAGGTTGAGGCTATCGGTCCTGAGGTGGGGAAGGGTCAAAAAGAAATCCTACCAAAAAAAAAAACCCTTAACGGAGTAGAGCAACCAAAGAAATGTCAACCACCCAAAACACATATAGAAATAGCAAAAAAAACAACAACAAATGCAAATATTATACACAATCAATAATCACTAATTTCTTTTTTTTTTTCCCCTTCCCTCAAACCCTGAGGGTACAAATATAAATCTCTCTTTTTTTTTTAAACCCCAAGGGCACAAAAAGAAATCTTTCTTTTTTTTTTTTTTCCGGGGAAACAAACGGCAGCTACGCCGGTGAAACTGGAGTCGGGGTCACCACTGTCACACTGTCACTCTTGCATACCCGCATTCATGACAGCATTTACTCCATACGCACACGCAATCTTTCAAACAACCAAAAGGCGCACTTACCGAATGTTTTTCTTCTCCCCCTCTCCTTCAGGGAAAACAATTACTAAATCATCAACCACTTGTAAACAGAGTTTACAACTGTATCTCTCTCCAACTGAGAGACAAATAAATCTGCACACATGTATCTTCCTCACATCGAGAGACAAATCAATCTTCACACATGTATCTCTCCTCACACCGAGAGAAAAAATAAATCTGCACACATGTTCTCTCCTCACATCGAGAGATAAAATAGTCTAGTTCCGCTTCTATAAAGCTATGGCCTTCACATTCCGTTATCCAAAAAAATCCGAACCAGGAAATACATAACTCCCGTAATCACTGAGGACCTGCCTGCCTCAAGAAAAAGCTCCTGCTTTCTCAATTTCCCTTTTCTCTCTCTCTGAGACAATATACTGCCCCTCGAACTCTCTTGTCCTGGAGATACGAGTCTCGTCTTCTCTTCCGCGATTTCCTCTGTCTCTTGCGAAATGACGAGCTTCAACTCCTCTCCCTGGAGTTGGTACTGGCTGGGGCTGAACTACCGGTATGTTCCCCACACCATGGCCATCTTCAACCACCTCAGGGGGCCCGAAAGGTGAAGGGTGAAGGGCGAAGGGTAAAGGGTGAAGGGTGAAGGGCTGAAACACGAATAAGGTTCGTGTAAGTAACCTGCTTCTCAATTCAACATATGAATTCTTTCTTTCTCTTTTCTTTAAGTTATCCCCCTGTAGCTTTCCCCCACTATCTATCACTCACCTGGTAATGACTGGTCAGCAAAGAGGACCACCGTCCTGACAGGTTCGAGTCTCTAGGCCATCTGCTGGGTTAAAACTGACTCTTTCCCCCCTTCTCCTAGTGATTTGCATACTCAGTGTTCAAAACACATGACCAGCACCTTACCTTACCAGCCCTTGTTAAACTATCACTCAGTGGTTCACTTTCACCCAATGACCACATTCGTTTCTTGAATGAGTCATAAACACAATAATTTTGGGGACGCCCGCAACACTAGTCAAGCCATATGAAAATCATTCCTTATTGTGGCACGGGAACTATTCAAATCAACAACCACAAGTGATGGAGCGTCACAACAGATGTGAGGCTACGTCACATCACAAACACAACAAACAATAAAGAAGTATTATACAGTTATTGGCTGCTGTTGTTGTTGGTGGGGGATTTAGGCATACAAAATGTCTAACGCCAAACTTAGCAGCAAATTCCAAACCCCCACAAAGCCATAAAAGAAGAAGAAACCAACTATCTGCAAAAAACAGTGCAACCTCCTGTATGATAGGACCCCATTTTCTATGGAAAAAAGTTTTTAAGAACTAGATAAAGAACAAGTTTAAGAACTAAGATAAGTACAAGTTAAGTTTAGTTATAGAAAGATACTATTTTAAAGTTAAGATGCAAGTCAAATACAAGCAAATGTAATGTAAATAAAGTTCAAGACAAGTTCATGTAGTTAAATAAATAAGACTTTGTTAGTGTATAACGTAAAGTTCTTGTTAGGGTTCTTAAATAAGTACTTGTGATGTTCCTAATATAAGTACAAGTCAAGTCAGACCCAAGAAAATCTTTTAAAGATCTCCAATGTCCTATCAGCATATGAAAACTCAGGATTGACGAAAGGTTCTCTTGTTATTGTTAGAGACTAGTGATTTCCTTGATAACAGCAGTGTGTAAACAAGTATGGAGATTAGAGCCGTAAGATGAACATAAGTGTGAAAAATACTTTGATTTCAAGAGAGCTTGCTTGATAGAAATCGAGAGATAAATATTTATTGACACTACCTTTTACTTATGCACATATCCTTCTTCATTACAGAAGTCCTGACTGGCAACGCAAAACAACAACGACCTGCAACCCCAACATATTTCTTTATATCACTGTCCCATTAAGTTCCTCCTTCAATCATTCCAATCACTTACTTGTTCGCAGTTGAATGTAAAGGGTTACTATTGGATAGTATCGCAAGTGACGTACCATACCATCAGCTCCTTTAGCCACTTTCTGTTTCTAATCCTTAATAGAAGATCAACTGGGGGGTGGGGGGGGTGGGAACGTCCTAGAATAAAAGATCAGTATCTTAATAAAAGAACTCTTGCTTCTGGGTAAGCGGTTTAAAGTAGACGAACAGAATTCTAACAACAATAACTTTGACAACTCTAATACGAGAAGAGCCGATAAACACTGCATTTTCAACTTAACATCCTTTTTCTTCATCATAATGCCAACCAAACTGTCATTAAACCTTCTAAAGCATAGATAGTTAGGTTCGAAGCAAACTTAATTGCTTGTTTTTCTTTGTTAACTACTTTAAACATCTTTACGCTTGTGTGGAGTATTCCAAGATATACCAAAGCAGCTTTGTTTTATCAGTTAAGAAGTCTTTTATCTGAGCGACCCAGTGGCATGGGTTCTAATACAGTATCTTTTTATGTAATGGACTCATAAAAGGCTCATGGTCAAAAGCAATGATTCAATGAAACAGCATGTCAGTTTCCGACCGAGTCTTAGGTAAAACTGTAGAGTCTGTAATGACACCCATATTAGTTATGTCTGCGAAGACAGGTACAAGAATAGGAGGTCGAAAGGACCCATTTTTAATCTTTCTGGGGCTAGGGATAATCTTTTAGAAGACGTGAATTCAAAGGAATTCAAGCAATTTCCAAAAACCCTTTGGTTATTAGCTGGAACTTGACAACAAATTAACCATTTTGACTCAGGGTCCTTTTTCATTGTAAAGTTTCTCAGGGAAGGGGTTTGACTCAAGCCCCCCCAAAGATTGTTGGCGCAAGTACATTAGAAAGTTGGATGGTTTAGGGGGTCAAGTCGCTAAATATTTTTTTTGGCTTTGCAGAAAGGATGCGACCCAGCAATACCCCCCTAAACCCCCTCTTAAAATCATCTAAAGTGGGGCAGACAATATTAAGTCAATCTGGATGTTTGTAACTTTAAGAGGCTCCCAAAAAAAGGGCCGGCCGAGTGTAATGTGAGGTTAAGCGAATGTTCATATGTAGTTCTTAATTCTGAAAGACTTGCTAATAAACCCTCCCAATAGATAAGATCAGAAGTCCCCCTTTGGTTTACAGTGAAAATCTTCCAGGCTTTCGGGCGATCATAGTCAGCATCATTTTTGTCTTTGCCCTAAGACAGAAAAGAAAGCGCCTTTAGGAGGAAGTGAGCTTTATCAACCTTTCCCCCGGGGTTTCATGTATTCCCAAAAGGTAAACTCCTTTACCCTAAAAATGGACAAAGTTTTTTTTATGATTGGAAGCTTTTAGATCCCCTACGAGTAATTTTCTAAAACCCCCCTCAGAGTTGGGCAGGCATAAAGGGTAAACAGTCAAGAGAAAAGTCATGTACTTTTTTGAAGATTTGGCAAGCAGGAAACCCTCTAATTCAGAAGCCGTTCATGATAAAAAAAGAACGTAGCCCCGTAGGTTTTGAAAAAGATAGGCACTTCCATGTCTTAGATAACCTTTAACGAAGATTTCAATTGTTGTGTGCCGCCCCCCCGAACTTTTCCCGTAATGTGATCGGGTCCTTTACTCGTGCCAAAAATTTTTTTTGTTAATACCCCGCAGTGGTAGAATAAAAACGTTTTTTCAGGAGTCATAAAACCCCAAGATTTAGTTGGTTGGAAAAATATTGGAAGTTGTTTTCATTTCCTAAGAATTTACAAACTGCTTGGGGGGTTCTAAAAATCTCTGGACGGGGGTTTACCCCATCTGACTAACAACAATAAACGCAAAAAAAAGATCGAGGGGGTTAAAAAGGTTGTTTTTTGTTCTTGTTGTTGTGGGCCGAGTACTGTGGCAAGATTGATTCAAATCGCAAAACCACGAAAGGGGTCATTTTCATTTTTTGGACTTCTTAAAAAACTTTAGACCCCGGTTTGGTGTGAGGATTTGGGGTTTTTCCCCCCAAAATTTCAA
>JAFLJL010005846.1:5000-12401 GCA_018398815.1 Conus ventricosus | reverse complement strand
TTTTGCAGATGGTGTTTATGGCGGATTATTTGAAAATTATAGAAAGACCTCATGAAACATTATAGCCTGGATCCTGCGCATTACATTTCTGCGCCTGGATGAGTTGGGACGCTTTCTTAAAGTTTACTAAAGTACAGATTGATTTTTTGTCAGACCTACCAATGATTCAGATGATTGAAAACGGATTGCGTGGAGGAATTAGTATGGCGTCGCACCATTACTGTAAAGCAAACAACAAATACCTGGACGACTATGATCCGAGTAAAAGGTCTAACTATCTCATGTATTTAGATGCAAACAATCTGTATGGATGGGCAATGGCGCAATCACTTCCATTACGTAACTTTAAAATGTACACAGGTACAAATAATATTCAAAAAGCATTAAAGTGGTTGAGCAGTTTAACGCCTGATCAACAGCGTGGTTTCATTCTAGAAGTTGACTTAGAATATCCTCATGAACTCCATGACCTGCATAATGACTATCCATTAGCAGCAGAAAGTCTAAAGATGGATCCAAGAGAACCACCTAAACTTGTGCCTAATCTTCGAGGCAAAAAAAATTATGTCTGTCATTACAGACTTCTACAATTTTATTTAAGACATGGTTTAAAGTTAACAGCTGTCCATCGTATAATTGCTTTCGATCAAGAACAGTTCATGAAACCATACATCATGAAGAACACTGATCTTAGAACCAAATCCACAGATGCTTCAGAAAAAGACTTTTTCAAGTTGATGAACAACAGCTGTTTTGGAAAGACTATGGAGAATCCCCACAAACGTAAAGATGTCAGATTAGTCACCAAAGAGAACGAAGCAATTAAGCTGACTTCAAAACCAAATTATCAGGACTTCAGAAGATTTCATGATCAGCTTTTGGGCATAATGATGAAAAAAAGAAAGTCAAATTAGACAAACCTGTATTTATTGGGTTTACTGTTTTAGAATTATCAAAGCTTTTGATGTTAGAGTTTCTTTATGACTACTTTAAGCCCTCGTATCCTGAGTCCAGAGTACTTTACACAGATACAGACAGTTTTGTTATAGATATTCCTACTGAAGACATCTATAAAGACATGGAATTAGAAGTAGCTAAAGGGCATGCGGGGTGGGACGACACATCTGATTACCCTAAAGATTCGCCTTTGCATTCAATTACTAATAAGAAGGTTTTAGGAAAGATGAAGGATGAATTATCTGGAAAGGTGATCAAGGAGTATGTTGGTTTAAGGTCGAAAATGTACAGTATTTCGAGCCAGGAGAAAATCATTAAGAAAGCAAAGGGGAATATCTCGCAGCGTTGTGCAGTCAAACATACCCACATGACAACTACAAAGAAGCATTGTTTGGCAATAAGACTTTCCATCATGACAACGTAAAACTGCGATCTAATCTACATGAGATCAACACAACAGTTGTAACAAAGAAGTCGTTACATAGAACAAACACAAAACGAGTATTTTTAATCCAGAGTTTTCATATGCAATCGGGCACTGGAGAACCGTAAATTAATTAAAGCGGAACTGTGTCTGGCGGAATTATCTGCAGTTCTTCTTTCACAAAAGATCTTGAGGGGCTGGCTGTTTTTTTGTGTCAGTTTCTCGTAAATAATACACGGGCGGATTCATTTTTACAATTCTTTTTATTTCATATGGATCAACACTCCAAACTGGATCGGTTTGCCCTAATGCGAGTGTCCCCTTCTGCTTCTCCCGGTAAATAAAGGTACCTTACTTTCAAACCAAACGTAATAGTTTGCTGGGTGAAACTGGAGTCTTCAGCAACATTTATTGTTTTTCTTTGATTGCTTGAAACTGGTTTTAGACCTTTAAATTCTTCATTATTCATTGCGCGCAAAACTGAGGGCAGTCTTCTAACCCATTCTGTGTTGCGAGAATTGTCAATCAGCTCTCTATGATACTGGTAGAAAAAAGTCTTTCAGATAACTGTTTGTTAAAGTTTTCAACTAAAGCCTGTGATCTGTGAACTCCCGGAATGCCTCTTCTAATAGTAACTCTGTGTTTTAACAATAATTGATTCACTTGACCTTTAAATTCTTTTCCATCATCGACTTGAATCATGCGAGGATAAGTTAAGGGGCCCCCGTTGGTATATCAGTTGTATAGCAACAGCAACAGCAGAAGCACTCTTTTGTGTTAATGTTTCCGCATCTTTGTATCTTGAAGCCATGTCAATGACTGTGAGTGCGTACTTAAATCTTTTCGTCTAATCCTATCAGAGGGTAAATATAGAAGATCCATTTGATGGTGTCGTTTGGAGTTGTGTTCACAAAGTGTGGTCTCTGTATTCGTCTAGGGCAGGTAAAATAAATTTGCCAAATCGCTTGTTTAGATAACCATCTTTTGCTGTTTGTTCACTGACTCTGCCGCTTGGCTTAGCTTTGTATTGCTGTGATACCCTTCCAATATCCTTTGGGCGAATAATAGATTTTGTTCATTTTTTATTCAGCCAATATTATGTGCAACAAAATACACGACGGTCATACCAAAGGCAATAAACGCGATTTCTTGCATCTTTTGTTTTTCTGATGGTTGATAAAAGTCACTGAATTTTGGTGGGGCAATGTCTGGACCGGTTTTGCCTGTTACTAGATAATATGTTTTATTGCTTGATCAACATCTTTAAATGTGTAAGCTGCATGCCCCTGTCTTTTCAGTGTGTCATTAATAAAATCTAACTGCTCAAGTCTCTGCCTTTCATAGCGTCTTGTGCAGCTGCTAGTTCCTCCATAGCTTTGTTATGTCTTTTTCTCTCGCCGTCATTCCCCGTTTACTAAATGCAAAATTACTGCCGCCGTAAAAGCAAGCGCATTCACCACAGCGCCGCCTATCATTATTGCGAGTGAAGCCATTTTTTATAAATGTATTTTTTCTTACATATTTATATTGTCTGGAATTATTCCTTGCTTAACTAGAAAATCTTTCGTGGCAACCGAAGCTGCAATGATAGCAATTAGCTTTGCTGAATCCTCAGAAGTCTAGTTTGCCAAGATCTGCTGGTTTAATTTTTAACAAGCTTTACCAAGCATTGAGTATCCTACACTTAGACCTCCAATAACAGCAGAATGGTATACAAGGTTAGTAACAGTTTTTTCGGTGCTCATTTTTATAAAATAAAATAATTATAATTTAATTAAAAAACATGAACAGTGATGATCTCCTACAGCTACAAGGCGCCTAAACCTTCCCGAACTTATGAATGACCAATTTGATGGCCAAGCTGTTATGCCCCAAAAGGAGAGGCTGTATTCTTTAGCAGCGTGTGGAAAAACAAAACATTCCTCGAACTGAATTCAGCATTGAACAGATTCAACAGATGTCGCCGCAAGACATTTTAAAGTATCATAACAGGTATGAAGCGCAGCTGGGGTCTAGAATGGTGAAAAGTGTGGGGCAAACGGTTCTTAGTTTGTACACTAAACTAGTCAGTAGATTTGCTCCCATTGATTCTGAACAAGATCTTACGTATGATTTAACGCAAGATCCGGTTTTAACAAAGTCATTAGAGTCTCTAGGATGTGATCTATATTACAGATTTGGAACATTATTGTCGCCAGCGATCATGGGATTAATAACTTTTAATCATATAGATTTTGTTTCCCTTCAAAATGAACGAGCTGGAAACCCAGCAGAATCAAAAACACTGAATCAGGTGGAGAAAGTAACCAAGCCAGAAAATCACAGAAAACACTGAACCAGGTGGGACCATTAAAAATCCTGGGCGTGTTGAAGCAGGAAAAAAATTAGCAGAGTGGAACAGACAAAAAAAATTAATGTTACAGAATATGACTCATCATGAAAACATAATGCTGCCAACGCCAGAACAAGTTGATTCAATGCCACTATAAAAACTCCATGTGATACAAGGACCCCAAAGTCTTCATGGAATATTGAACTTAAAACTGTTGCCATTTTTGGCGCCATTGCTGCTGTTGGGGGCAGTTATTACGGCTATAAAATATATACAAAATGGCAACAGAAACAAAAGAATCAAAAAAAATCTGAGCCACTAAATGCAGAAAAAGACACCAGCACGCCAAAACCCCCAATAACAAAGCATCATTTGATCCATTTATAATGAATAATATTTTAAGAACTTAATTTTAAATTTTTTAATAAAAATAGATCATGGCGTATTATAAAATGATAAAGTCAATAAATAAAGACATGGAGTCTATAAAAGACATTTCCATAAACCAAAAATTGTAATCAATGTGGTTGCTTCGGTTGTAAAAACTTCATTAAAATTTATGCAGAGAACGCTGAGCAAGACATTCTCAACGATGACGCGTTTTTTGAGGCGTGTGTGTACTATATTAACATCTACTATTTAAGATAAAAACATAGCTTGTATTTTTTTGATAATTATAAGGTAACTTAAAAGAACTTGGTTGTACTTAAAGGATGACTTAATCAAGAACTTATCAAGAACTTGATCAAAAACTTATTAAGAACTTAAATAAGAACTTGATCAAGAACTTATTAAAAACTTGGGGCAACTTAATTAAAAACTAAAAAGTAACTTAAGTAAGAACTTGGGATAACTTGAGAATGACTTAAGGGACAACTTAGAAGTAACTTAGTAAGAACTTGAGAATAACTTGTTAAAAACTTAGAAGGAACTTGAGTGTGTGCATGCGTGGGTGGGGGTGGGGCAGGTGGGGGTGGGGGGTGTGCATGCGTGGGGCAGGACAAAACAAACAACAAACACAAACAAACAACAAACACACAATAGACATCCAGGGGTGGGTGGGGGACGTGCGTGCGTGGGGTAGGCCAAAACACAAAAACAAACAAAAAGTAGAACTACTAGGGCCACTTCTTGCTTTGTGACTAAACAGGTTGTGTCTCGCGCGCAACCTCAATCAACCCAAGTGATCACATAGGGTCGTTTGGCCTAGTTTGCCGCTGAGCTTTGCTGGTGCTGCCGCGCTTTGTAGTCAAGCGATCACATAGGTCTTTGACCTAGTTTGCCACCGAGCTTTGCAGGTGCTGACGTCATTGGGGGCAAGCGATCACATAGGTTGTTTGGCCTAGTTTGCTCTGCTCCTCTTTTCTCAACCAGGCTTGCAACTGGCTATGGCAGAGTTACAGCAATTACTGCTGTAGCCGAGCCCTTTATATGGCGGCTCTAATCGCCAGTAGTAGTACATCCGTCATTGTAAAATTTGGGCATTTATATGAAGATAGTGCTGGCCACACACACTCCTCTCCATACTGGTAGATGAACTAAGGTCTGCCTAGCCCTATCTAGTTTTGCCAGAACCCCCAAAATCACCATCCATTGCATAAGTTTAATAATGGTTTGGCGTTTGCTACACAGTTCATTATACTGATTCCTAGCTTGTGGGAATTTAGGATAGTTATAAAAACACACAGAAAGTTGAATGAGTTTCCTAGCATACGAATCAGACATGTTCACCTGCGTCTTAAGAAATAAACGCCATGTTTGATGCGTTTTTTGTTTTTTAAACATGACTTGGGCTGTCTCAAGCCAACGCCCAACAATCAACGCGTGATGGATTGTTTTGCTTTGGCCGGGTTTCAACAATGCAGCGCCATTTATTAAATAAGGAACCATCTCAAACCCATAGTCAAACCATATTGAAATTGGCTATATTTTGTTCAGCAATATTGCCTTCAACGTTTTCATTTCCTTGAACCAACAAACCTTTAAGATAGTCGTCCATTTTCCAAAGCAGTCGGTTCACTTTTTTCTTTTTTTGTTCCTTCTAGGAAAGCAATACTTCTTTTTCGGTTTCAGCGGTAACGAACATGCTTCACCCCGTTCTTTTTTCAACAAATACTGTGACATGCAAGTATGGTAAAACTTGTGGTGTTCAATGGCGAGAGCCTGCTCTTCAGTGAAACGGGTAGCCATTTTTTAGAATAACACACCAAACACAGAACACAGCGCAATAAAAAACGCCCTACTCGTCCGGGAGCCAGTAGAAGAATGATGAAACCGGTGTTGGTTACTAGTCATGTAGCGCTGTGAAAGATGATGAAATATATTGTAATGCGCAAGCCCGCGTGAGGGAGTGGGGTGAGGGGAGGAGCGGGGCGGCAGTATTGATTTTTGGCCTCTCAGTTGTCAGCAGGCGTGAGGCGCGCGCGCGCGTGATGAGTGTCTGTCTGTGCCCATGTGTGGTGTGTGTGTGTGTGTGTGTGTGTCTGTCAACGTCACGAAACTGTGAACAGCTCCCAGATCAGGTTTTGTTGTTGTTGTTGTTGTTGTTGTTGTTTTAGATCAGTTTACCCCGGCCCATGTTGACACCTTTTCGTCCCGTGTCTGCCCATGTTGATACTGCTTCTCCTAAGTCTGTCCCGTGTTGAAGAGACTACTGTGTAGCCTGGTGTCAGTCTCGTGTGTGCCAACACCTTCAGCCCATGCGCTCGCTCAGTCTGTGCTGTCAGTGCCAACAAGTCGTGTTTACCCTGCTCTCTGGTGTGTGTGTGTGTGTGTGTGTCTGCCCGCCTCTCTGTCTCTCTCTTCTCTGTCTGTCTGTCTGTCTGTCTGTCTCTCTCTGTTGCGCGCGCGTGTATGAGCGTGTGTTTGTGTGTGTTTCGTGTGTAATGTGTGTGTGTGCATACGCACGTATGCCTATGGCCTCCAAAACTAGCTTCTCCTCCGTGTCTAAATAGAAATATTATTTAAACCCACAAGCAATCCTTCACCACACGGAGGGGAACTTGACCTTAACGGGCTTTAGCTCGCCTCTCTCTGTTTCTGACAAACTCCCCGCTGTAATTAACATACTGCGAAGTAATCGGATAGCCTAGTGCACCCACCGTGTATATGGGCGCGTTCAGTCACGGCTGCTTTTCCCTACGTTACTCTATGGGCGTGTTCAGTCCTGGGTACTTTCCTACGCTACTCTCTGAAAACTTTAGTAAATTAGTATTAAAAACGGATAACCCTGCACAGTATGTTTGTTTGTAGATAATCGTTATTTTTTGGTTATTAAAGTCATGCTTAGTAGAGAACTGTATTATGCCGCTTCTAGGTCACTTTCGCCCGAAAACTTGTTTGAGGGCGAAGGTGAGTTAGAAGCGCATAATACAGTTCTCTTTTATTATTTACTGCCTCCCTGTCCTCATTTCATATTCAGTTTTGCTCTAGCCACGTACGTTTAAACCCCATGGCCCCCACACGCAGTGGCTACCCTGGCAGAAGACTGTAAACTAATCACCCACAGCCTGGCACGGCTGACGTCAAAGAACAACAGACCTAACAAAAAGCTCTCACTGGACAAAGAGAGAGAGAGAGAGAGAGAGAGAGAGAGAGAGTAGAGAGGATGGGGGGGGGGGGGGGTTAAAGGGAGGCTGGGAGGAGGGGAGGGTGTGAAAGGGAAAGGTGGACGGACGAAACGGGGCAA
>JAFLJL010005845.1:0-12686 GCA_018398815.1 Conus ventricosus | reverse complement strand
ACAGTTTTACAAACTTTTAAATGTTTTTTATGACTAGCAGCTGCTTCTATAGTGGGATTCTAACCAGAACTTTCTACAAAGCCCTTGTTTAGATTTATCCTTTGACGTATAGGCCATAAGTCTGCTTATTGTTCTGATTAATACATAGTGGCTCTTAGGACCGTCTGTAAACAGGATAAAGTTCTACATGCTTGTTAAGCGGCTCGCCTAAAGTAGGGGCGTTTGGAGAAAACCTTAGAGGCACTAGATCAGCTTCTACAGACCATGTGTATACGTTTACCGTGATTGGTTTGTTTTGCTCTTCAAACTGAGATATACTTTCTATGCTTACTGGGAAGTTTATGTTATTAAAGTTCAGGCATCTTTGTATTGTTCATAATTGGAGACTCTGTTTGCATGATTTTTGACAGGATGTAAATGTGCTAAAACACACCAATAAAACACATGTTGTCAGAATTATGTATGTTTAAGACTGCTCGTTTTAACTCTAACTCTTTTGGAAGAGGAAGGTAAGAATTGCCAACTATAGGATGAAATTTTGTTTGTCTTAATTTGATTTCAAGTACTGTCCCTTCGACCACCCAGAACCCTTAACTTTGCTTCTTCACTTGCATGGTTAAACTGTGTAAGCATGTAGTCAGCCCAGTTAGAGTTAAAGTCGTGATAGCTGATTACTTCTTTCTGTTTAGTTGAAACCCAGACTTCCATGTTACTATCATCAGGTGTTATATAATCAATCAGAACGGTCAACGCACTTTTACTGGCGGTTCCATCTGAACAGACTCTGGGATTTTAGAGATTGCATGTGCTACGCTTTCATGAACGTTTGTAGGGTTAATAATATTCATGTCTAATTCACTAAACGTATTGCTTAATTGTTTTTTTTTTTCAATATCAAATATTTCTTCCATTGTATATAGTTTTCCGCCCTCGAATTTACTTGTGGTCGTCATTTTTAAAGCACAATATTTACGTAGATTAAAAAATAAATGTAAATAAAAGTAAGTAAAAACACGCTTTTTATTCTTCACCAAGTGTCGCAACACTTCAAGACACGTTAACCTTACAATAACGCCGCCAATATTTTAGCTTTTTCTGAATCACTACAGTCAATGTTTATCACTTTGACTGCTTCGTTAAATAGTTCACTATTATCTTTTATTATATTGTCTATATCATTCTCAAAACCAAATTCACTAAAATCAATGTTTAATAATTTCATTGTTTCGTCAAATAGTTCATTACAATTCTTTAAATCAGATTCACTGAGTTCGGCAGCCATTTTTTTAATATAAAATAAATAAAAATTAATTGTAAATTCAGCTCTTATTCATAGTCTTTTCTAATCGTGAAACTTAATCTTTATTAAAGCGAATAGTTACTCCTTCAGGAGTATTAGAAACAGTCAGATTAACATCTTCAGGAAGCATATAATCAACTAAAATACCAACCAACTCTTAGTTGGTTGAGGCAAGAATTTGGTATTTTACGGATGGCCTGCTCTATGTCTTCTCTTATATCTATCCACAAATAAAGATCAGTAATTAATTCTTCAACCCGGTCCTTTAACTCTTCTTTACTATTCGCCCTATACCAATCCAACTCTTGAAGTATATTAATAAGCTCTCTAGCTACGTTAGGTTTCATTTTTAAACACAAATAAAATTATAAAAAAAAATTAATTAATCAGTTCCCCTTGTTTTTGTGTAAAAATCTGAAAAAGTTATATGTGTGTGCGTAGGGGTGGGGTGGGGCGGTTGCAGGGGTGTGCATGGGGGTGGGGTGGGGGTGTGCGTTGCGTGGGGTGGGGTGGGGGTGTGCGTGCGTGGGTGGTGGGGGTGTGTGGGGGTGGGGGTGTGTGGGGTGTGCAGGAGTTGCCTCCCTTAGTATTTATTTTCGGCCCTGTTGAGGGCCTTTCTAGGTCGCTGTTCCGCACGGAAAAAATGACACAGTTCTGGTATATTTTTAGCCTTTAGGTCGATGTCTGCGGCTTCTGGCGTCGCGCTCCGTAGAGAGCTGCTGGATCAATAACCGGCGCTGTCTCTCGGTCTCCCTTTGTCAGGTCTCATCGGCTAGTCTTAGTCAGCTTGCCAGTACTCACGAAAACCAACGTCGCTTTGCATATATTTTAAAATGAGCCTTCTTTTCTCATACAAGCTGTGTTTTACGATTTTCAGCTTTGATCTCAGAACCAGCCTTCAGTAAAACAGGCGTAAATTTCAGCCATGCTTTTCAACTTCATAAAGGAGCCTTCGTCAATCGGCTCATAATCAAGTTTCTCTAAAAAACAATTACGTAAAAAAAGCGTCCAGTTCACTTACTGTCATTTCACGTTTTCGTTGCTTGGTTTCTAAAAGATTTAAGCCCTCTTTTGACCAGACTCAAATCAGCCATTGTTTGGATGAGAGAGAGCACGCACGCCTTGGCCGTCCCCTGCATAAATGACAGCACGGGTCGGTTCCCCACAGAATGATGTCATACCTCCTATTGATTGACTGAGTGCACACGTAGACAGCTCAGTCGCATCGCGTGATGCAGGCCTCCTAACGAGACCCGCTTGCACGGTCCGCTGCACACGTGCTCGACGATCATATTAATTAGAACCGTTCTAAGGCTGTCAACCCATATAGCTGTTTAGTTCATTTTATATGCCCTGGCAGAGAATGTAAAATATTCGGGTTCACGATCGCCCATGTTATTCTGCACAGAAACCCCCGTTTAATGTACTGAATACGCCGATTTTTAGTGGTTTTGAGGTGTTAATTTTATTTGTGAAAAGGTGTTGATTTTGGTCAAAACTGACATGTGATGGACGTGATTAGTATGTGAAAAAGGGTTTTTTTGGGCAGAATCACATGGGTGGTCGTGAACCGTATATTTACATTCTCTTACATACACGATCAACTGCAGGATCTCTTTGCTTACCTCCAGCAAACAACTTTCTTATTTCATCAAAGTGTTGGTGAGGTAAAAGTCCGCCCCCTGAATACAACTGATCAGACTTGCCATTTATTGCACAGTCAACCTTCTCAATTTTTGGATTATAAAACGCTTCTGATTCTCTATGAAAAGGAGTTGTTCCTTCAGTAAATAAGAACAAAATTCCTTTTAAAGACTTCAGAGACTGATTTAGATGTATGTTCCAAAGAGTGTCTCGCTTGTTTCTATTTTCTGTAATGGCGTGTATAACGTTTTCATAATAAATAACCGTTTTACTTTTATACTGGGTTAAGATTGTTCTAGCCAGTCCAGGGTTAGTAACAACATCAAACTCAAGAGAAAATGTCGCTGACTGTGTATTTAGCTAAAGGGTCTTCAGACAGAACGACAGAGCTGCTAGGTTTAAATGTCAGATGATAAGTAAGTTTTTCTTTTAGTGCACCTTGGTAATATGGCATATGCGTCTTTAACAGCTCAAAATCTAGAGGGATGCAGAATCTGTTGCCAAATGCTTCTGCTACTGCCTCATCTTTAACATCATTCTTTGCATCACCCGCTTTAAGCCTGTGCTTGAGGCCGTTTGGGCTTTGTATTCCCTGATAAACTTTCTCTTTCCTTTCTTTTTTAGGCAGCCATAGATCAGAATAGAGGGCAAAAATGTCTGCTTCGCTTAGTTCAAAGACGTTTCTGCCTTCCAGTTTGATTACTATATGATTAACGATAGCGCTGCCTAAATTAGCAACAACAGTAGCATTAGGATCTTCCGATGTAATATCTATTTTGAATGATAGTTTAGCAGTGCCTGGCATTATAACATCATCAGCGCCAAGATCAGGAAACTCAACTATTAAAGTTTGTCCAGGCTCAACTGTTGATGGAGTATTTGCACTAATTACAGTCTGTCTTATACCTTTTACACCATGGGGTTCCTTCTCTTTTCTGTATGGATCGAGGTCACAACTGTATGAGTTCATTTTTTATAAAACAAAAAAGAATATAAATAAAAAAATATGGCTGAAGATTTTGAACGCAATTGATCCTATTGAAGAAGACGAAGATGAAACAGAACTGGGCCCTTCATTGCAAGAAGAGCTTGAAGGAGCAGCAGCAGGTCAAGGAGTAGGGTTAAGCCAAATACGATTGCTAGATAGAATTGAATCATTATATAGCCATATGGGGCGAGAGCAGCCAGAAGCACTTAGGGTTTCTAATTTTTCAACAGATGAAAATAATCATTTGTATGTAAGAACCGGTAAGGGAAAGAGTGTACGGCTTACTGCAAAACCAGACCCGACCCAGTTTTTAAGCAGGGCCACAATTTTTAGAGATCTTCCTGTTGCTGACCAAAGGCAATTAAACTTTAATTAACGATTTAAGCCCTGAAGCTGTTAGTCTTTTACAGAACTTGGGGCAAGAGTTGCCAACACAATCTGAAATACAAAACATACCTCTTCAAGAATTAAATCGAACAGCAGATGAACTAATAGCAGAAATTGAAACGAGTTTAAGTGAGGAGACAGATGTAAAGGAACTTGTCAATTCTCAATATTCTGATCGAGAGCGCCAAGGGCCTTGATAAAGCTCTACAGACAATAAGGGGTGAACTAATGCACAACACAGCAAAACTTGGCGAGGTAGAAAGAGATATAGAAGAAGAAAAAATAAACTGGCTGATGCAGACGATAACAATCTAGGACTAGAAGAAAAGGTTAGAATACAGCAAAAATTACAGGAGTTAACGAACCAAAAGACAGAACTGTTAGGCGCGATTTCTATTAAAGAGGACATCTAGAATCACAAATAAACCAGAATCAGAGAAGTTATAAACAAAATACTTCATGAAAACACTACGTTAGCAGAAAGAATAAGGGTTCTGTTCAGAGAAGAGGGGATTACAATAGTTAGTATATTAACAGCTGTTGGGTTTGCTATCTCTACACTCGTTTATGCTTTAACAGGTAGTGCGCAACAGGGCCAGTAGCGCCTCCAACACCTCAGCCTGGTAAAAGTTGGATTAGAAAACAATTGCATCATCTAGCAAACTTATTAAAGAAGTTAGCAGCTAAAGCGCTTGATGCTCTGCTGGCATAATAGGCAGTGTTGTTAGTTGGGTTTTGTCTACTATAGGCAAAGTTGCTGGTTATATGGCTGACCATCTGTGGACGTTAGGAGTGCTAGATGCTGGATTAATTTTTTTCGTGAAATAAAGTATGGCCAATCCAGTAAAAGTTAAACATACAACAAGGGCTGTCTTTTCGCTAGTATGGCTGTCAGTGTAAGGCAGATTAACAGGTGGAGTGCTTTCTGGGCTGCTTTCTGGCTGTGGGGCGCTTATAACTGGATCGCTTTCTTCAGGGCTAGGTACTTTCTTTAAAATGGATGGAGCGGCCTTGTGTTTAAGCCTTGATTGTGCCTAAGCTTTGATCGTCTCCAGCTATGAGGATTTCATTGTTATAATTCTGTATCATGCCAATCTGCAGTCGAAGGTCAGAGGGTAGCATGTATAATCCATGGCCTACAACAAAGTCAACCTTTGCCTAGCATGTGCAAGAACGTCTTGGTACCTCTGTATGCTGGCAGGCAAATCAACAGCAGAGTTGATAGCATCTTCTAAATTAGCTAGAAATTGTTTTCTGGCATCAAAGCCTGTAGACGGATCTAGTATGCTAGACTTGGTTTGTGCTTGTGCTCCTAATAGACACCAAACGTATGTCCGTATGGCGTCATTAAGTCTTTGCACTCCTGGCATTGTTAAGCCTTCACTTTCATCTAAGATAAATGTTGTCCAGGCTTTAGGATGTTTTTGTTCTATGGATCCTAATCGAACTTGTTTGTGTGGTTGAAAGGAAGTATGGCCAGGCCAGTAGTCATAAGTATATTCTCTTTTGCGCCCCACAAATACAATGTGCCTAACCCATGATTGCGGTCTAACTTTTGTCTAAAATCAGTTGAAGGATTAATGTTAATTTTGTTGCAGATTCTTTCATATGTATTATTGTCCATTGGGCTGTTGAATGGATTAAAACGCGCTGTCGCTTGGGAGGGCTACTTGTAGTTCAGTTAGTATCCGTCTGTACTGGTAATAGACATGAAAGTTATATACTGACCTTACTAAAGATTGGGGTGGTTTAAATGGTTTGCATATGAAACACCGCAGCCAGTAGTAGCGCAGTAAACAGCAAAATTTAACTGATTCTGGTAAAACGTCATAGGGCGGGATGCCCATGCTGATGGCACTCTGTCATTATTTAGTGGCGGATATAAATATCTAGTTAGCGGGTTTACAAGTCTGACTTGGAAACCGTATGATTCATCTACTGCAATGGTTAGATCGCTAAAGTCTAAATATTTAGGATTATAAAACGCTCCTACATTGTAAGTGGCACTTTCGTTGTATTTAAAAGGCTCCATTTTTAAATTAGTTTTTTTAAATAGTTATAAAAAGGATGTACATCTATATAACCAAGCAAAACGAGCGTGTGTTCTTAACGTACCCAATTGAAAATGGGCGCGGTGATTGTAGGGTTACCCTTAGAGAAATTGGGTTTAAAATAAAATGGATTAACATATCTGAAAAAGATAAGAATAACTGGGTGGATATTAAGGATGGGAAAGGCAATCTATTAAAACATTTAAAAATACCCGATGGTTACTACAATTTTTGTTCTTTAAGAGAAGTATTTAGCAATTTTAACATTAAGTTAAAATTAATGAGGCAAATCTTATAATTACTATAAATGTTCCAGAACTTGAAGAAAGGGAGTTCGTTTTTCTAGAAGCCTTGCTCGAATTTTAGGCTTTTATGATAGTGGTGAAACATATCATATTAAAACACATATGTACTTAAAAAGCGGTCTTTATGAGTATGTAGGCAGTAGAGCATCTGATTTTTCTCGTGAACCCAGTTTTGTATGTCCATTTACAACAGTTAAAAACAGATACTAATTTGTTTAATGGCTATCCATCTACTGTTCTACGAGCATTGCCGCCAACTAAGGTAGGGTTTTGCGATTATCAGTTATACAGGTTTGGCAGAGACAGTGAATTTAAAGAATTAATTGAGGGTTCTTTAAATTCATTGGATGTAAAAATAGCTAATCAGGAAGGAAAGCCAGTTGTTTGTTCTAATTTATTAATAGTGCTGGAAGTAGAAGAGCATATTAGAAGAGTAGTAAGAACTCATTCCCGCGGACGTTAATTTTTATATACCCTGGCAGAGAATGTAAATATGTTTGTTCACGATCACCCATGTTATTCTGCACGGAAACCCCCGTTTCAATGTGTTAATTTTGTCAATATTTAGAGGTTTTGAGGTGTTAATTTTAGTTGTAAAAAGGTGTTAAATTTGCCAAAACTGACATGTGATGGACGTGATTAGTATGTGAAAAAGGGGGTTTTCGGCAAAATCACATGGGTGGTCGTGAACGAAGATATTTACATTCTCTGGAGCGTCGGAGAACCCGTCACAAATTGGGGACTGTCGTCCGGATGAACATAAATGAGCCATAAGTGATTTCGTATCTGGGTTTTGTTCAAATTGCAAGGGATTTGAAATTTGTCGTAATTGTGGAAACCTAGATATTTGTTTTCTTACCTGGAAAGACTTTAGTCATGTGTTGATTGTTTTGATCTTTTTTTTTCATGACTGGGCCTTGTATTTGAACTTGCTTGATTTGGTTGCTGTTGAGGTTGATGGTGTGTAGCACAACTATTTGATCGCTTATTTACAAGTGATCATGTGGATATCTTGCTTGTTACTGTGGTTGTATTAACTAGCTGATCGAGGGTTAGATAGCTTCAGAATGTCGACTGAAGAGGGTGCTGAGACGATGGTCCGCTGAAAAAGATGGACCTCATAGTAGAAGGAAAAGCTTTAGGACTAAAGGGTCCGGAACTGAATGCATATGTAGATGAGAACTGGCCCCTGTAATCAGAGGCCCAGAAAATACAGAGAGAACGAGAACAGAAAAGAGAGGAGAGAGAAAGAGAACGGGAAAAGAGGAGAGAGAAAGAGAACAGGAAAAAGAGGAGAGAGAAAGAGAACGGGAAAAAGAGGAGAGAGAAAGGGAACGGGAAAAAGAGAGAGAGAAAGAGAATGGGAAAAAGAGGAGAGAGAAAGAGAGAACTAATAAATATTCATTCTGGCTCACTTGCTCCTCAACCAAGTTTTCGGGCGAAAGTGGCCTAAAAGCGGCATTTTATAGTTCTCTGACAAGTAAGACTTCAATAACCAAAAAAATAACGATTATCTACAAACAAACGTACTGTGTAGGGTTATCCGTTTTCAATACTAATTTACTAAACTTTTCAGATTTCAGTTTTTGCTTAATCCTATGTTTTTCCTGATCGTTTTCAATAACATCATTTTCACGCAAACATTCTCAAATGAGTCTCTGTCTTTCATGTAAAATAACACTACAGTCTTTAATTGTTCTCTAAAGTCTTTTAAAACTGAGTTATATTTTTGGCATAAAATCCACACACTTATCCCAGCATGCCTTCCACTGAAAGCTAGTTTCGACAAAGTGTTTCTCTTTTTAACTATGTCTCTTTCTGCTGAACAGTCATCTATAATAAATAGTGTCTGCGTTCCCTCAAACAGTCTGTACTACCAGTTGGTTGTCTGTCACCTTTTTTGCAAGACCAAGACAACACAATTATAACGGCGCAGTAAGTCAGCAGGCTGAGCGATCCCGTTTACAAACTGTGTGTCTCCCCATGTGGCCAAAAAATCAATAAAACACGCCTCGCGAGCTAGCTTGCGGCGCATTGCAACATATTGCATCAGCTAATGTTCTAGGCTGCCACGTTGACAATACTACATTGAGGCTGCCACGTTGACACGCGATGGGCCGATGTCACAGCCCGACAATCAGCGAGGGGGTTACAATAAGTGAAGGGCTTACGGCGCTCACATGACCAGGTTAACCAACACCGGTTTCATCATTCTTCCACTGACTGCCGGACGAGCAGGACGCGTTTACTGTGCTCTTTACTGTGCTTGGTTGTGTTATTTTAAAATGGCTAAAACGTTACTGAAGAACAGGTTTGTGCTATTCAAGACCACAAGTTTTACTTTAACTGTATGTTAGAGTATTTGTCGAAAAGAATTAGGCGAAGCATGTTCTCTACCAGTGAAACCGGAAAGAAGCATTGCTTTTCTAGAAAACGAAAAAAGTGAACGACTGCTTTGGAAATGAACGACTATCTTAAAGTTTGTTGGTTCAAGAAAATGAAAGAAATATTGCTGAACAAGATGTAGCCAGTTTCAATACGTGTTTGACTATTAATAAATGGCGCTGCATTGTTGAAAGTCGGCCAAAGCAAAACAATCCATCACGCGTTAATTGTTGGGCGCTGCTTGAAACAGCTCAAGTCATGTTTAAAAAAACAAAAACGCTACAAACATGGCGTTCATTTCTCAAGACGCAGGTGAACATGCTAGAAAACTTATTCAACTTTCTGTGTGTTTTTATAACTATCCTAAATTTCACAAGCTAGGAATCAGTATAAATGAACTGTGTAGCAAACGTCAAACTATCATTAAACTTATGCAACTGAATAGCGATTTTAGAATGTTCTGGCAAACAAACTAGATAGGGTTAGGCAGACCTTAGTACATCTACCAGTATGGAGAGGAGTAGTGTGTAGCCAGCACTATCTCCAAGTATAATGAAACTCTTTGTTGTGGGAGGCAGCCTGCGGTAAAATTAGCCTTGCTGACTGCTACTATAAATAACCGTTCATGCGGTGACGCCTATTTATAGTAGCAAGAGGGCTGCGGTAAAATTAGCCTTGCTGACTGCTACTATAAATAACCGTTCATGCGGTGAACGCCTATTTATAGTAGCAAGAGGGCTACGGTAAAATCCGCCTTGCTATAAATAACGTTCATGCGGTGAACGCCTATTTATAGTAGCAAGAGGGCTACCGGTAAAATCCGCTTGCTATAAATAACCGTTCATGCGGTGAACGCCTATTTATAGTAGCAAGAGGGCTACGGTACTGCTGTACTTGCTATGTGGGGACACTAAGGGAGGTAACTCCTGCGCACCCCACCCCACGCACGCACGTCCCCACCCCCACCCCACCCTACCCACCCCCACCCCACGCATGCACACACTCAAGTCACTTCTAAGTTCTTACTTAAGTCATCCTCAAGTTCTTAATTAAGTTCTTAATTAAGTTTTTAATTAAGTTACTTCAAGTTCTTAATAAGTTCTATGATTAAGTTCTTAATTAAGTTCTTAATTAAGTACCTCAAGATTGTAATTAAGTCGTCCTTTAAGTACAACCAAGTTCTTATTCAAGTTATCTTATAATTATCAAAAAACAATACAATCTATGTTTTTATCTTAAATAGTAGATGTCTAATATAGTACACACACGCCTCAAAAAACGCGTCATCATCGAGGATGTCTTGCTTAACGCCCTTGGTGTGAGATTGGTCAGCATAGATCTTAATGAAGTTCTTACATCCTAAGCAACCGCATTGATTACAATTCTGGTCTATGGAAATGTTTTTTATAGACTCATGTCTTTATTTATTGACTTCATCATTTTAAACAAATAATAATCCGCCATGATCTATTTTTATCAAAAATATTATTCCATTTGAAATGGATGAAAATGATTTTTTGTTGTTGGCGGTGCTGGCGTGCTGTTCTCTTCTTCTGTATTTAGTGGTTCAGATTTTTTTGACTGCTTTTGTTTTTGTCGCCATTCTTTATATATTTTATAACCGTAATAACCGCCCCCAACAGCAGCAAGGGCGCCAAAAATGGCAACAGTTTTAAGTTCAATATTCCATGAAGACTTTGGTGCCCTTGAATTAACTTGTCTGTTTTTGGAGCTGGCATTGAATCAACTTGTTTTGGCGTTGGCGGTGTTATGTTTTCATTATCAGTTATATTCTGTGATTGTAACTTTAATTTTCTTTGTCTGTTTAACTCTGCTACTCTTTTTCCTGCTGCAACACGCCCAGGATGCTTTAGCTTTTCACTTGTCACTATCTCTACCTGATTCAGTGTTTTCTGATTCTGCTGATTTTCCGACTCGTTCATTTTGAAGGGAAATAAAATCTATATGATTAAAAGTTATTAATCCCATGATTAGCGGCGATAACAATGTTCCAAATCTGTAATACAGATCGCAGCTTAGAGACTTAATGATTTTGTTAAAACTGGATCCTGCGTTAAATCATACGTAAGATCTTGTTCAGAATCAATGGGAGCAAATCTACTGACTAGTTTAGTGTACAAACTAAGAACCGTTTGCCCAACGCTTTTCACCATTCTCGACCCCAGCTGCGCTCATTACCTGTTGTGATACTTTATAATGTCTTGTGGCGACATCTGTTGAATCTGTTCAATGCTGAATTCAGTTCCGAGGAACTGTTTTTGGTTTTCCACATGCTGCCAAAGAATACAGCCTTTCCTTTTTGGGCATAATAGCTTCATCATCAACTTCTTCATTTGTAAGTCCAAGACTGTGTAGGCCGCTCTGTAGCTCTAGCAGATCATCGCTGTTCATGTTTTTTTATTATTATAATTATTTTATTTTTTAAAATGAGCACCGAAAAAACTATTACTAACCTTGTATACCATTCTGCTGTTATTGGAGGGCTAAGTGTAGGATACTCAATGCTTGGTAAAAGCTTGTTAAAAATAAAACCGGCAGATCTTGGCAAACTAGACTTTGAGGATTTAGCAAAGCTAATCGCTATTATTACAGCTTCATTTGCTACGAAAGATTTTCTAGTTAAGCACAGGAATAATTCCAGAGAATATAAATATGTAAAAAAAATTACATTTATAAAAAATGGGCTTCACTCGTAATGATGATAGGTGGCGCTGTGGAGAATGCGCTTGCTTTTAGCGGAAGTAATAGCATTTAGTAAACTACGGGATGACGGCGATGAGGAAAAAGACATAACAAAAGCTATGAGCAACTAGCTGCAGCACAAGGATCGTTATGAAAAGCAGAGAATTGCGCTGTTAATTTTATTACGACACACTGAAAAAACAGGGACAAGCAGCTTACACATTTAAAGATGTTGATCAAGCAATAAAGAATATTATCTGTGTAACAGGGCAAACCCTCGAGACATTGCCCCCACCAAAATTCAGCAATTTTATCAACCATCAGAAAAAACAAAAGATGCAAGAAATCGGACGTTTCATTGTCGTTAGGTATGACTTGTTGTGTATTTTGTTGCGCAGTAATATGGCCTAATAAAAAAATGAACAAAAATTATTATTCGCCCAAAAGGATATTGGTAAGGGAATCACGGCACTCAAAAAGCTCAGCCAAGCAGCTGGATAGTCACGTGAACAAACAGCGAAGGACAAATGGTTATCCTAAACAAGCAACTTCTAGCAAATTTATTACCTGCGCCTTAGACGAATACAGAGAACGCACATTGTGAAAACCAACACGAACGGACACCCATCAAATGGTATCTTCTAAATTTAACCCTTGATACGATTTTATCGACGCCAAAGATTTAAGTACGCACTTACCAGCAATGACATAGCTTCAAGATACAAGAAGCGGAGCCATTAACCAAAAGAGTGCTTCTGCTGTTGCTGCTTGCTCTTACAGCTGATATACCAACGGGGCCCCTTAACTTACCCTCGCATGATTCAAGTCGATGTGGGAAAGAATTTAAAGGTCAAGTGAATCAAATTATTGTTAAAACATAGACGTTGCATTAAAGAGGCATCCCAGGAGTTTCACAGATCACC
>JAFLJL010005844.1:0-13480 GCA_018398815.1 Conus ventricosus | reverse complement strand
AAAAGAAATTTTAAAGGGGGGGCCAAGTAATCAATTATTGTTAAAACATAGGTTACCTTTTAAAAGAGGCACCCCAAAAAGGTTTCCCCAAGATCACGGGGCTTTGTTGAAAACTTTAAAAACATTTATTAAAAGACCTTTTTTCCTACCGTATCAAAGAGAGCTGATTGAAAACCCTCGAAAACCCCGGAATGGTTAGAAAAAAGGGCCCTCATTTTTGCGCGAAAAGGGGGGAAAAAATGAAGAATTTAAAGGGCAAAAAACCTTACAAGCAATCAAAAAAAAACAAAAAATTTTGCTGAAGGAGAGTCTTCACCCAGCAAACTTTTAAAACCTTTTGGTTTTAAAAAGTAAGGTCCCTTTTTTTTCCGGGGGAAGGCAGGGGGACACTCGCATCAGGGCAACCGATCCAATTTGGAGTATTGATCCAAAAGAAAAAAAAAGAATTTAAAGTTTAAATCCCCGTGTATTTTTTTCGAAAAACTGACACAACAAAAAAACCAGTCCTCAAAATCTTTTTTTAAAAGGGAAGAATGCAGTTTAATCCCCCCAAGACCCCAGTTCCGCTTTAATTTTTTTTTTCGGTTCTATAATTTTCCATATGCATATGAAAACTCTGGTTTTAAACAAACACACGTTTTGTGTTTGTTCTTTCAAAATGTTTCTTTTTTACAACAGTTGGTTGACCAATGTAAAATTAGATCGTATTTTTTAACGTTGTCATATGAAAAGTTTTTATTGCCAAAAAAAAAATGCTTCTTTATAGTTGTCATGTGATATCTCGCCCTGCACAACACTGCGAGTTTTTTTCCCTTTTTTTGTTTTCTTAAGGTTTTTTTTTTGGGCTCGAAATCCCGGTTACTTTTTCGATCTTAAACCAAAAAAACCCCTTAATCACCTTTCCAGATAATTCATCCTTCATTTTCCTAAAACCTTTTGTTAGAAATTTGAATCCCAAAGGGCAATCTTTAGGGAAATTCGGATTGTCGTACCATCCACTCCCCTCTTTTAGCTATTTCAAATTTCCATGTTTTTATAGATGCCCTTCATGGGGTATCTATAAAAAAACCCTATCTGATCTGTGTAAAGTACTCTGGTTCTGGATACAAGGGTTTGAATAGCCCTTTAAAAAAATTTTTTAACTTTAAAAAGCTTTGATAATTCTAAAAGGGAAAACCCAAAAATACGGGTTTTGTCCAATTTGACTTTTTTTTTTTTCTTCATTATCCCAAAAAAGCGGGGTCAGGGGGAAATCTTTAAAGGGGGTTCCTGAAAATTTAGGTTTTGAAGTCAGTTTAAATTTTGGTTCGTTCTTTTTGGTAACCAATCTGCCCTCTTTAGTTTGTGGGGTTTCCCCCTAGCCCTTTCCCGAAAAAAAATGTTTTTCAAAAGCTTGAAAAAGTCTTTTTCTGAAGCATCTGTAGATTTAGTTCTGGATCAGTGTTCTTCTTGTGTAGGGTTTCATAAACTTTTCTTGACCCAAAAGCAATTATACGATAACAGCTGTCAATTTTAAAAATCTTTTTCAAAAATAAAATTGTAGAAGTCTTTTAAGACAGACTTAATTTTTTTTGCCCAAAGATTGGGCAAAGTTTGGGGGCGGTTCTTGGTTTAATCTTTGACTTTCTGCTGCTAATGGAAGTCTTTATGCATTTCCGGGGTTTTCCATGAGGTTTTTCAAATCAATTTTCTAAAAATGATCCACGCGTTGATCCGGCTTTCAAATCCCCCAACCCATTTTAAATGTTTTTTGAATTTTTTTTTTTGGATTGTCTTCTGTGACATTTTAAAGTTGCGTAATGGAAGCGATTGCCCCATACCCCAAACCCAATACAGATTGTTTGCGTCTAAATACAGAGATATTTTAACCTTTTACTTGGTTTTAGTCACCCAAAGTATTTGTTTTTTGGGCTTTAAAAAATGGTCAAACGCCATACAAATTCCTCCACGCAACCCATTTTCAATCATCTAAACCCTTTGGGTGGGTCAACAATAAATAAAATTCTGTACCCCATTAAACTTTAAAAAAAGAACCAACTCACCCCGGGCGGAAATATAATGACGGGATCCAGGTTTAAGGGTTTTCTTGCAGGTTTTCCTTTAATTTTCAAAGAGTCCCCCAAAACAAACGGGGTTTTCAGCCAACAAGTAGGAGTCATGTTAGTCTCCCACCCTTTTTAACACTCTAACTTCGCCACGCATCTTAGCATGTTGGTAATCAAAATCATAAGCCTTTCCTCTAAGACTAAAAAAGGAACGCCCCTTTTTGGGGGGAAGGGTGTGTCTTCGTAAAACCTTTCCCCAAAAACTTTTTATGTCCCATAAGGGTAAAGGGGGCCCTTTCAAAAAAGATTTTGGGTCAAAATTTTTCCCGTTATTGGGCAGGACTTTAAGGACATCCCCCAGCGACTCTAATAAAACCCTTTCATGTTTTTGCATAGAGCCCAAAAAAAAGCCATTTATTTAAAGTGAAACACATGTACTTTTCTGAGGGCCCCTGTGCAATGCATGACCCCTAAAGGGCATCCCCCACTGCTTTCATTAAAAAGTTTGAGAGTCGAAACCCCTCGCAAGTTGTGAAAGAATACAGGCACCCTTCCATGCCCTTTGGTTTAAAAACTTTTATTTGAAGATTGCATTTACTGTGCGAGCCCCCCTTGCCCCTTTGAAATTTGTGACAGGGGCCCTTTAAATGTCGGTTCCCCTGCGTCTAAATGAGAGCCCCAAAACCCGGCAAATCCAACATGAGTGGCTGGGAAATACTTTTTGTTGGTCTTCTGGGGGGTCACTGATTTCAGTTTAAATTCAGATTATTAGAAAATTTCTTTACGCACTTGCGCATGCCCCCTGTAAAAATTTTTTGGCCCGGGCTTTTGGGTCCTCTGTAAAATTTTCTGGCGTTGAATGAGTGGCCATCCAAATCTACGAAAATTTAAAAGCGAATGAACAAATTGATGATTACTCTTTAAGACTGTTTTTGGAATTTTTCCTGGGGGGTTTGGGGGCCCCTAAAAAAGGAAAAAAATTTGATGTTTGAATCTCCCGAAACAACATTGGGGAATTTTGCATTTTTTTCCATTTCAAAAAAACTAACTTTAGATCCGGGTGGGGGCGTAATTAGTTCTGAAATTTACAGTCAATGGGTTAATAAAAGGTTTTATATTTTCATCGGGCTTGCACAGATGGAATTTCTTTTTAAACATTTTCTACAGAATTCTTGCAAAAGTCCTTGTTTTTGAAGTTTTGCCGCAATAATCTACTCATTGTGCGTATTAATGTGTAATGGGGGTTAGCCCCGCTGGTGAAAAAAACAGTGTAAGTCCACAATTTTTTTCGGGCTCGCCAATCGTTGGACTGTTCTTGGACACTTTAATGGGCTGTGATTTTTTCCTCACCCCAAAGGGGTTAAAAATTTAACAGTTATTGGTTTTTTTTTGTTACCAAACTGATCAATTTGATCCACGCTAACGGAAAGGATATTCCACAAAAAGGTTAAGATCATTGATGTAAGGTGATAGAGCTCTTTTTTTGCGTTTTTGGGGCGTGATGCAGCTTTGCGAAAAACACCACATAAAACATTTTTTTTCGTATTCTTTATTTTTAAAAAACTGCTTTTTTTTGCAACTAATGTGGAGGTAGTAAAGAAAAGCCCCTGCCTACAATCGGCGCAATTTACCCCTTTTTTTAATTTCAAAATCTCTAAGATTTTCGCCCTCGGCCCAACCCAGAGTCTCTATTTTTGCTTCTTCAGCAGGCCCTTTCAAATGGTAAGCATTGGTCTCCCCAAAACCGGGGTTTTTAATTAAATTATGAAAAAAAAATTCGGTTGTTTAGTGGACCCAAATTCTAGGTTTTCCTTTTATTTTTTAAATATAGTCGTTTAAAAACCCGCTAACTTTTTTTTTAAACCCTGGAGGGTCTATTGTTATTTTAAAACCCGGAATTGAAAAATAGAAATGAGCAACACTTCCCGTACGCTTCCCGGGATCAATGACTTCTAAATCAATATCTTTCAGTGCTTTGAAAAAATCTTTTTGCATTGTTTAAAAAAATTTCGTCGGGCCCTTTAATATTTTTTTCCATGCTGATTTCTTTTCTAACTCAAAATATTTATTTAAATCAAAAAAATAATTAATCTTATCGATGGTCTTTTTGTTTTTAAAGACCCCAAAACTAAAGTATAAAAAACCCTTTGGCGTTTTTTTAATGGGGAGCTGTTTAGAACAGTTTTTAAAATGTTTCTTTTAAAATTTTTTTTTTAAAGTTTTCCCTTTTTTTTATCTGCTGGGGGTCGGGCTGTTGAGAAAAACCCTTGCCCCCGGCCTTTCTTTGAAGATCAAATTTGGGGGTTTTTTTGTAGTCATCAAAATCGGCCTGTAAACGTTTAAATTCTTCACCCCGTGATGTTTGAGTCAGCTAGTGCTTTATTTTTAATCAGTTAAAAGGAAAAACTAATTTTAGCTGTTTTTAGTTAAAACCATGGGCTGTGTGCTTTTGGATTTTTGTTTTTTTTTTTTTTGCCAGCACACCTACGTTTTAATAAACCAAAGGCCAAGAGCAAAAGAAAAACCCGCCTAGAGCAAAGCTCCCGGGTGCCCCTATGCCTGTTTCTAAAGGCCAACACTCTTTTCTGCTGATGCCGCTTTTTGTCGCCCCTCCAGAAATTAACATGGGTTTAACAGCATTAAAGGAAACGGGAAATCCCTTTCCCTTTTGGTTTTTGCTGTATTTTAAAAGGTTTTTGCTCTAGTTTTTGTAGTTTGTGAAATGTTATTAATCTAAAGGTTTTTATGCCGGGGGTTTCAAATTTCTTTCTCTTGGCGCCCTTGGGCCCGGTGTAAGAAATTTTTGGAAATAAACTTGATGGGAGGGTTTTTTTTTAAATAAAAAAAATAATTTAGTTTTCCTGTATTTTTTTAATTTTTTTTTTTAATATTCAGTGTGCATTTTTTAAAAAAACAAATGTACATTAAGCGGTTTATCGGGTTTTTTTTCTTTCTCAATTTGAATGTTTACGTCTTTTTAACCCTTCTCCCCCCTTCCAAAGCAAAAAGATTATCCTTTGTTGAAACCCTTTGGTCAAACCAAAAACCCTATTTTGATGTTAAATTTAAACATCAAGCCTAACACTGTGAAGGTGTAAAAACTTTAGGAAAAGCAAGGTTGCTGTTTTGGGCTTCTACCCCCCCCACCCCCAAAAAAATTTTTTTTATTTCGGCAAAAGAAGATAAATTTTAAGCCCCCTAGCGTAATTAGTTAGGACTAACCCTAATTGTTAAATTTCACTTTTGTTATTTTTGGATTAAAAAATTTTCACTTGCCCCTTTTTTTCGATTGGGTTTTTATTTCAACAGCAATTAAAAAAAACCCTTTTTAAAAAATTTTAAATCGACCTAAGATTAAAATTCCATATAGCGCTGCCCTGCTTTTAGGATATTTGAATGATGGCCACGTTTTTTGTTAAAAATATTACAAAATTTTGACTCAATTGGGGTCAATCCCGCCTTGTTTAAAATTTGAGTTGCTAACCCAAAGCAAACTCTAACGAGAAAATCCGAAATGCTGTACTTTGCTTCGGGGTCCCGTTGAACTGATAACACGTTTGTATTCATTAAAAGTTGTTTTGGGATAAAAATTGTCCCTTTTTAAAGCCCCTTGAAAGTAAAAACACATGCGCTTTTAACAACTCAAAATCTAAGGTATGGGAAAAACGTTTAAACCCTACGCAAAACTTACGGGTTAAACCTTTTTTCTGACTTTAGCACCTGAGGCGAGGGTTTGGGGCCCATTCTAAGTTTTTGTGCTTTTTCATTTGGCCCATTCCTTGAAACGCAAAATCTTCCCTTTCATTTGCGGTTAGCCATAGATCAGAAAAGGTTAAAAATATGTCTGCATTTTTTAAAGAAAAAAATTCTTGCCCCAAGTTTTTCAGAAATTTTTTTACCGATTGCCCTTTCCCCAATTTGGACAAATGTTCTGGTTGGTATTTTTTGTTGGGAAACGAAATTTCTATTTTGAAAGTAAACCGTGCAAAAGCCCCGGCACAATCAAATCAATTTCCCCTCCTAGGTTTTGGAAATTAAAAAAGTAAGAATTTGATCTGCATCAATGGAAAGGATTTTTTGGGAAAAGTAATATTCAGTTTATTTCCCCCCTTTTCCCCCAAGGGGTTCTTTTTTAGTCTTCTATGGGGGGCCCGGGAAAAGGCCAAAAAACTTTTGAATTTTTTAAAAAAAAAAATAAAAAATTAATTAAATTTAAAAAAATGGCGGGAATTGGAGGGGGTTTAAAAGATTAAGATATTAGTGATTTTGGAACCCCCGCATGGGGTGAAAAGGGGCTCCTTTAACACAGCACCGCTCAGCGCCTCATTTCGGAATGAATTAGAGGGGGGGCAAAGGCCCTGAATTAACAAAAATAAGGGCAAATTTATTATACCCCAAAATTTTGAACTAGAACCTCCGAAACTTATAAACCCCGATGTTTTGAAAATAAAAGATAACCATTTTTTATTTTGAAACGACAAAGGAGAACGTGTTCCGCTTACGATAAACGGACCATCAAGTTTGTAGGGATGACACAATTAAAACAAAGGCTCCGTGTAAGCGAGCAGAAAACGCCTTTGGGTTTATAAACCAAAATTAAAAACCCAAGAAAGTTGCTAAACATCTAAAAAAAACGCTAAAAAGAAAATCCCAACCCCGATTTAAACCCAAAAGCAAACATAGAAATTAAAGATTTAAGTCCCAAAAATAAACCCGAATAAAAATAAAAAGAAAACGAAAATATTAAGAAGAAGAAAAAGCATTAAAAACTATAAATGATCCCCCTCCTAGCAAGAAATAAAAAGGCGCCTATAAAAGAATTTTAAAAACCCTTGTCGTACTTTAAGAACCTTCAGGGAGAAATTTAAAAAAACAATTTAGTAAACTGACTCAACTAATAAGGGGGTATAGAAAAAGGAAGAAAAAAAAAATCGCTGAGGTAATGCCGCCAAATTTGGGAAATGATGTTTAAAAAAGAATAAACAAAGATACCTTAAAATAAAAAACCCGCAAGAAATAGGGGAAACGTTTTCTACTAACCCAGAACAAATTTCGAACTCAAATGGGGAAAAAAAAAAAAAAGAAAAATATCCATAGAATTTTATAAAGAAGGGCACGGCTAGCAGAACGAATAAAGAACCTGTTTTTGAGAGAAAGGGGGCAATTGCAAAACGTTATAACAGGGCCCTTTGGATTTGCAAAAAAGTACACTGGTGATGGCTTTTACAGGCGGTGGGGGAGGGCAAAAGGGTTTAGTGCCTCCATCGCCATTCCTCCCCCCCTGATAAAACCCTGGGTAAAAAAAAAAGCTTGATATCTTGCGAGTTTATTAAAAAAATTTTGTGGTTTAAAATAAAAGAATTTACCGGTATATTAGGGAGTATCGGAGCTGGCTTTGTCTACTGCAAGCAAAGTAGTTGGCCCTTTTTGGCCCCAGCACTTTTTTGGGCAAATTTGTTCTCTTAAAATTTGGGTTAAATTTAGTAAGATAAAGGGCCAAATAATCCCGGCCAGTTTAAACCAACAAAAAAAAGCTTCTTTTTTTTATTCCATGGTTTTTCGGGAACAAAGTCCCCTCTTTTAACGGTTTTTTGGGCCCCTTTGGGGGCCCCGGGGATTGGGACTTAATTTTGGGGGGGGCATAGTGTTTTTTTTATTGTTTGTACATTATGCCCGAAAATTTTTGCTTTTTCCCAACCCTTTTGTTTATTGCCCGGGCCCCAAAAGATTTCATTGTTGTAGTTTTTTTAAATTTTTACCTTCTGGAAATCTGAGGTCAGAAGGGAGCATGTATAAACCATGCCAACAGGCCCCAAAATCAAATTTTTGGGTTTTTTGGTATTGAAAACATTTTTGGTTTTCCTTTTTATACTTGAAAACTAAATCAACTGGGAGGGAAATTTAAAGGCGTCCCCCTAAAAATTTTCTAAGTATTTTTTTTTCCTCAAAGGGGCCCCCCTAAAAATCCAAAAAAATGCCCCACTTTGCCGTCTCGCCACAAAAACCCAAAATGGTAGAAAAAGTCGTTTAAACCCCCTACCCCATTTACCCCGCCTTAGTTAGCCCTAGATGGAGTTTAAGTACCCCTTTGTTGGTTCCTTGTGTTTTAAATGGCTCTTTTTGCCTTCTTTTTGGGCCCGAGGTGAACGCCTGTGCCTGAAGAGAAAAATGTGTAAGGAGGATTCCAGTCATTGTTTACTTTCTGTGCACGCCCCACCCAAAAAAGGGGGCCCAAAACCCGAATTTGTTTCCCAAATTTTGTCTAAAATCTGTCTTAACATTAATAAATTAATTTTTTTTTACAGATCCTTTCTAAAGCCTTCATGTCTATTTTGTTTTTTTTAATTTGGAAAAAAAAGTTTTGTCATTTGGTAATGGCGCTTTTCAGTTCAGTCAAAATACGTTGAAGGGGTAATAAAAAAAGAGATTCCCGAAAACTGACCTCAACCCAAAAGGTTTAGGAAAGATTTTTAAAAGATTACATTAAAGATACTCCACACCCCATTGTTTCCCCAAAAACAGCAAAGTTTAAAATGGTTCTATAAAAAAGAACCCGGGTGACTAAAACCCCCTTTTGCGATGTAGTCTTTTTTTAAAAGGGGGGTTAAGGGGTATTTGGGTAATTGGGGTAATCACCTTTTTTTGAAAAACGACATCTGGGGGCCCAAAAGCAATGTCAAGGTTTTTTGGTTCTATATTTTTTAAAATTGTGTGGGGGCCCCCCCCCGAATAAATTTTTTATCTTTAGTATAATTTTAACCCCCTCCCTTTTTATTTTTTTTTAAAAAAAAGTTTGTAACAATAAAACCCAAACAGGGGCCCTTCGTTTTTAAAAGCATGCTGTTGGGGGAAAAGATTGCGGAACCAAAAAGGTTTGCACTCCCTGAAATATTCAAAAAAGCGTATGGTTTTTTAAAATTTACTGAATCCCAAAAAAAAATAATACAGTTTAAAAGCTGACAAATTTTTGGGGGTTGTTAGCCGGTTAACCATTTCTGATGGTTATTTTCGGGTTTTTTCTCACTAAAAAAAGCAAAGAGTTTAAATTAACAATTTCTCTCAACTTAACAATGCAAATTTGACAAAAATGTTTAAAATTCAAACTGAAAAAGGAAATTGTACATTACCTTTTTGATGTAAGCTAGCTAAAAAATTTTTAGGTTTTTTTGCTGAAAATCAAGATTTGAAATTTCGCTTTGAAAAAAACTACTTTTGAAGGGGAAAAACCCGCTCCAATTTTCAAAAACATTTTTATTTTCTTGTTCATTGGGTGGCTGGCACTGATTAAAACTTATTTATGGAAGGGCCCCCAAATGTTTTAAGAGCCCCTTTTCCCTCAGGGAAAGCTGCATATTGCCCCATTAGAAAAATTATACAATTCCCTAATTTTTCAGTTTAAAAATTAGGTTTTTTTGGGAGGGTCGGATCTTTAATAAAAAAATCACAGACAAAAAGGGGAAAGGCTAAATGTGATAACCTGCACATTGTTTTAGAAATAAAATAATAAGTTGTACTAAAAAATGTCGCGTGGGCCAGAAGAATCAGGGAGTTACATTAGCGCCTGTGAGGTGTATAACTTTAGAATTAAAAGACCTTGCAGACGTTGCGGACTTTGAACAGAATGGTGAGATAGGCGCTTTGCATGGTTTTGAGTACACTAAAGATGGTGATTATAAACGCAAAGAGGTTGGCGACAACAAAAGGTTTCCTAAACTAGAGCAACTGCGCAATGTAGAAGCAAATAATGCTGGCCAGTATGAATATAAAATAGTTCGAAAACCTGACAGCAAATGGCACTTAGAACCATATTTAGAATGGGAAATAAAATTGAATTCATAAGCCCATTTACATTTTTTAGCCGTCAAAAAAGTTTCAGAAAAGCATTCAACTCTGGCCCTTTACATGTAAGTCTTATGCCAGATGACAATAGTCGGAAAGAGATTGAAATAAAGCCGTATGGGAATAAACAGTACATCCTCCACAGAAGAGAAACGGTTTTAAAAAGATGCTTCTACAAAATTACAATTCATTCCACAAATGAAATTAGGAGATGCGTTCACAATGATATTTGAAATTTCTGTCTTAAAAGATGTGAAGAGGAATGGGGCTGTGGGCGTTAGTGACGTCCTTCTAAAAGGAATTCTAATTAGCTGGCAAAACTTAGACGTTGAAAAACTTAAAGTTACCGTCGTCGTTCTTAACAATGGTGAGGATATTAAGGTCATAACAACAAGCAACAAAATCAATATAGTCTAAATAGAAGCAATCTTACAGAACTAAATTGGATTAATCTTACACATTTAGATCTTATAGGATTTTATTATACTGAACAGGTTTTGACAAAAGTATGATAAACATAATAACTGGATTAGAAAAAAATTCTATTATAAAACTATGGAGCAGTTAAACTTTATGACAAAACCCCCTCATTGTTCATTATTTGTGGCCCAAACTGGTTGTGGAAAAAAAATATTTATCCTCGACCTGTTACAAACAGTTTATCGTTTATAATTTGATCATATTGTGATTTTCTGCCCAACACTTAAATGGAACAAAGCATATCATGATAGAAGGTTTATATGGACTGATGTTTAACAATTTTTAGTTAATCCTAGCAATAAACTGATTTGAGTGTCTAGAACGCTTTTTTATATTTTTTTGAGGAACGCAGACACTATTTATTATAGATGACTGTTCAGCAGAAAGAGACATAGTTAAAAAGAGAAACACTTTGTCGAAACTAGCTTTCAGTGGAAGGCATGCTGGGATAAGTGTGTGGATTTTATGCCAAAAATATAACTCGGTTTTAAAAGACTTTAGAAAAACAGTTAAAGACTGTAATTTTATTTCACATGAAAGACAGAGATGCATTTGATGAATGTTTGCGTGAAAATGATGTTATTGAAATGATCAGGAAAAACACGGGATTAAGCAAAAACTGAAATCTGAAAAGTTTAGTAAATTAGTATATAACGGAAAATCCTACGCAGTATGTTTGTTTGTAGATAATCGTTATTTTTTGGTTATTGAAGTCTTACTTGTCAGAGAACAGGAAAATGCAGCTTCTGGGTCACTTTCGCCCGAAAACTGGTTGAGGGCGAAAGTGAGTTAGAAGCTGCATTTTCCTGTTCTCTACATGACAAGACACAATGCATTTCAACCTCTTGGGTCTTCTTCCGGCTTTTCCCCCCCCCGGCTATTCTCCCCCACCACATGGACAACAACAGATGAGTCATTTTTCGTTCTTTGTTTGTACTGTCCTAAATGTTAATGTGATTTTTTTTTTTTTTTGCCCTGAAGAAGACCCAAGAGGTTGAAATGCATCATGTCTTGTCATGTGCTTTTTTTGTCAATGTTTATTGGCGGTAACTAAAAACCCTCTCTTTCAAAATTTTGCTTCGTTCTCCGTCGTCAGTCACTCCCTTTTCAAAAAAATCGATAAATTGTTTGGTTGGTTGGATTAACCCCCCTCCTCCTCTCTCTCTCTCTCTCTCTTTCCTTCTCTCCCCTCCTCTCTCTCTCTTCTCTCTCTCTCTCTCTATCTCTCTCTCTCTCTCCCCTCTCTCTCTCTCTCTTTTTTCCCCCTTCATTCCATGACTTGATGTTTTACCACTCTTCTTCATTGTAGTTTGTCATGTGCCAATTTTTTATATGCTTCTCCTCCTCCTCCTCCTCCTCCTCCTCCCCCTCTCCTCCTCCTCTCTTTCCTTAGTCTTCTTTTTCATCATCTTCTTCTTCTTCTTCTTCTTCTTCCCTTTTTCTTCTTTTCTTCTTCTTCTTCTTCTTCTTCTTCTTCTTCCTTTTCTTCTGTCTCTCTTGTGTCAGATTTTTTCATGCTAGGATAAGTTTTGTGGATTTTAAAAGACTTTAGAGAACAATTAAAGACAGAGACGCATTTGATGACTGTATATGTGAAAATGATGTTATTGAAAATGATCAGGAAAAACGCAGGATTAAGCAAAAACTGAAATCTGAAAAATTTAGTAAATTAGTATTGAAAACGGATAACCCTACACAGTATGTTTGTTTGTAGATAATCGTTATTTTTTTGGTTATTGAAAGAGAATGTGTGATGGATTATCATTTTTAATTCGTTGTTGAAGTGTTACTTGTCAGAGAACTATAAAAAGTTCTGTTCTAGAGTCATCCGCCCGAAATGGTTTCGGGGGGATGGCCTAGAACAGACATTTTATATTTCTCTCATGTGCCAATTTTTTTTATATGCTTTTTCCTCCCCCCTCCTCTCCCCTCCTCCCTCCCCCCCTTTTTCCCCTTGTCTTCTTTTTCATATCATCTTCTTCTTCTTTTCTTCTTCTTCTTCTTTTCTTCTTTCTTCTTTTCTTCTTCTTCTTCTTCTTCTTCTTCCTTTTCTTTGTCTCTCCTCGTGTCGAGACTCTGTCTCTTTATTCTGTGTGTCCAAGTCCCCACCTCCTCTCTCTTTGAGTCATTTCCATCCCCTCCCTCTCTCCCACACTCTCTTCCTCTAGCATATTGTGCTTTCTTATTTAAATTTTCCATGTAATCATTGTTGTTATGAGTTTATAGCAGTTCGATGAATGATTTCACATGTATTTATTGTTTGAGGGCTGGATGGAAAAAAGCCACGACTGGTGCTTTTTCTTTTCCCCCATTAAAAAACATTTCGTTCCGTTCGTTCGTTGTTCGTTCTTCTCTCTCTCTCTCTCTCTCCCCTCCCCTCTCTCTCTTCTCTCTTTTCTCTCTCTCTCTCCTTTTCTTCTCTCTCTCTCTCTCTCTCTCTCTCTCTCTTTATTGCAAACCCATCAGTACCTTAAAAATCAACCTGTGATTGTGGTGCATTCAAAAAAAAAAAAAAAATTTGGAAAAAAAAAAAAGGGGGAATTAAAAAATATTGGGCCAACAGACCACCCAGGTTAAGATTTTGCTTTTAAGCTTTTTTTGACGTAGATAGAAACCCCATTGGCAATTTCGAGCCAGTTGTTTCCCTGTGTACTGGTTTTAAAGTCTTTCCCTTTAAAATTCGACCGAAAAAAAGAGGGGGGAAGGCGAAAACGTTAAATTTGTGTTTCCTTTCGGATTTTTCTGTTAACTTCTCGTGTTTCAATATTAAAAAAAAGAAAAGGTAAAAATTACTGGTTAGGGATAAACATTTTAAGAGAAGGGTCAAGGAAGTGGGTTGCCCTCCAAATTTGTTAAAGCGATGATTCCCGAAGGTGTCATCAAAAAAAGAAATTATGGTTTACATAAGGATAAGAGGGCAGGACAAAAATTTGGGATTCCAGACCTGGAAAAAAACCAAATAACCTAAAAAAGGACCCCGAAGGGAAAGAAATTTTAAACAAGCAGTTATTCTTCTTTCCTGTTCACGACCCAAAATATTATGTGATGACCTGTGTATACTGGGGGGGTTTTCGAAGATTTGCCTGTGTTTGTCAGACATAATTTTGATTTCAGTT
>JAFLJL010005843.1:0-13071 GCA_018398815.1 Conus ventricosus | reverse complement strand
CCCCCCCCCCCCCCCCCCCCCCCCTCCCCCCCCCCCCCCCCCCCCCTTCGTTTTTTCCTATGCTTTTTTTCGTAACGCACTCACAATCATCAGGTTGATTTTCATGGTACTGTTTAGGCTTGGAATCAGAGAGAGAGAGAGAACTGACACTGACACTGACACTGACATTTTATTGAATAAACATATATGCATGTTCATTTCAAGGGGATAGCAAAATAGATTTACCATTCACACAATTCGTTAGTTCCACGCACATCGACATTCCAATGAAGGCAGGCCAACAATAAATTCTTGAAAATTAATCAACAGGATATATGAATTGAGTGAGGTATACCAACTACTTTACCAAGCTTCACTGGACCAGGGAGTAATACCTGATGAGTGGCGAGATGCGAGCATTGTTCCTTATTCAAAAAGGGTGACAAAACAAAAGCAGAGAACTATAGACCTGTATCTCTTACATCCATATCAGCAAAACTACTTGAACACATAATATATAGTAGCATAATGGACCATCTTGACAAATATGACTTCTTAAATAACGCCCAGCATGGTTTTAGACAGAGAAGGAGTTGTGAGACTCAACTTATAACAACTCTCAATGATTTTAATAACTGTCTTTACAACAGACAGCAAATAGATGCAATTTTATTAGACTTTTCTAAAGCCTTTGATAAGGTTGACCATGAGGGCCTGCTGCTTAAATTAGAACACATCGGCATTGGCGGTTCTTTGCTAAAATGGGCTGGATCATTCCTCGTTGGGAGAACGCAGAAAGTTGTTGTGGAAGGGTCGTCATCCTATTGTAAACCAGTCTTGTCAGGTGTACCACAGGGAACTGTTCTGGGGCCCTTGTTTTTCTTAATTTATATAAATGACATAAGTAGAAATCTCTCTCCTGGAACTACTATAAGGCTTTTTGCAGATGACAGCTTAGTATATAGAACAATCAGAAGCAAGAATGATACACGCATTCTACAAGAAGATCTAAACGCTTTACAAGAGTGGGAAAGAACTTGGAAAATGGAATTTCATCCCCAAAAGTGCCAAGTGTTGCGTATATGTAACAAACGCTCACCAATTAGATCAGATTATTCTATCCATAATGTGGCTGGACAGAAGTTTACTTCTGCAAATGTTTAATCTTCATGCTCTTGAAGAGCATGTTTCGTTTTATTGTGGCTATTTTTATTCTTTTGTATGTAGTTGAGCTGATAAGGGTAGTGTAAGTGCATAGGGATTTCAGTGAATTCTGAGCCTTTTGTAGTAGAGTTGAGTAGGGTAGTGCAAGTGCATAGGGATTTCAGTGAATTCTGATCTTTTGTCAGAAGAGTTATCCGCCTTGGTGCCAAATTAGCTTGGTTCCAGAATTATCTTCCTACAAGACTGTCCAACTTACCATGACCTGAGAGCAGAGACCTGGCCTGCTGACCAACAGATGAGGGGAGAAACTCTACGGATCTCTGGAGGACCTCTGCCGGACGGCAGCCTTCATCAGTGCATCTGGGGTTCCTGTCTAAGCGAACGAAGAAGAGAAGAAGAATTATCTTTAGAATGCCAGTGGACGAGTAGGAATACAATAGTTGGTTTGTGGATATAATCAGTTACTTTTGGCATAATCTCTGTTTAGGAATGTGCACAAATTACCAGACATTAATGGATATTTATTCATGGTAATGACAAAGCATTGATTAATACTGTTACTTACTGAAGCTCAGGCTATATTCTGCTGCGTATTAGCAGTTGGTGTAAACTGGAGGCAATAATACCAGCCTCCCGCCAAAATGCGATCTCTTCCCACTGCTTGTCACAGCTAACAGAGGTTTTGCCTGTTCGTTTGGGAAAGGAAGACCGGTTTCATGCTGGTTAGCCACAGCACCAAGGCAAAGGTGATTATCTTTTGAGGTATGTCAAAATAAGTTTACTGGGACAAGTTCATTGGGAATCTGGTTGTTATAGATAAATATTTTTGTTGTTGTTGACTTGTTTAAGTGTTTTAAAGAAAATGTTAAGAGCCCACTTAATGGAGATGTTTACAAGACTAAGAGTTTTCACTTAGGAGGAGAACTGGTTGTATTTTTCTTTCAAGAGATCTTGGACAGCGCCTTCAATGTGGTAGAGCATGGTCTTTTGTTCAATACACTACTCACAAATGGTGTTAAAAATTAATGGTAATTGTTTAACATTTTGAGAAGTATGTACACCATGATTAAATCATATGTCAGATATATTAGATGTGGGTGACTCTTAGATATATTAGATGTGGTGACTCTTACACTGGTTATTTTGAATGTTTGCAAGTTCTGAGCAGGGTTTGTATCTTAGTCCTACCTTATTTTTCTATATGTATTAACAGACTCGCACATGACATGTTTTCATGGGGCAAGCAAGCAAAACAATTCATACCTGGTGATGTGGACATTTTCATACTGATGTGTGCTGATATATATAAATGTGGAAAATGCCTCGACAAATCAACAATAACAACAAAATGTAGCAAATGCCTCGAAAAATCCAATAATAACAACTAAATGTAGTAAATGCCTCGACAAATCAATAATAACTGATTATACAAAATGCCTTGACAAATCAACAATACAAACTAAATGAGCAAATGCCTCGACAAAACAATAACAACTAAATGTAGCAAATACCTCGACAAATCAACAATAACAGCTATTAAACAATATGCAACAATGAACAAATCAGCTCAGAAACACAACAGTAACGACAAGAAAACATCACACAACAATCAACAAAACAGTTCAAGAAAATAACAACAACAACAACAACAAAACAGGCAGACAAAACAACAATAACATTCCAGTAGAATAACGAAAAAAAATACAAAAAACCCACCCACCCACATTACAATCAACCAAAAGCAACAAGAGCAATGAAGTGTTTTCCCTACACTCAAGAGAAGTTCGTTTATATACCTAGCACTTCTGCACTCGCACACACACTCTACCTTACCTGGTCAGTCCAGACTCTGGCTTGGGGTTACGTCCAGGATTCATTCCAAGCCCTTCACTGGCATGAACTACCAGTAAGGTCTGTCACACAGTCTGCGGACGCACTCTGTCCAAGCCGAGCTTGCAGCTTTCCTCAGAGGGTCAAGCAGCTGGTACACTGTCTTTCTGTCAGTGTCCACCTCCAGGCCCAGCAGTGGTACTGTCAGAACCGTCCTAGCCGTTGTGTCCGTCTACGGCTGTACTGTCGCAGTGCTAGGCAAAACTGTCCCTGGTAACTGGAGGCCCAAGCACTGGTCTGTCACTAATGTTAAGTAGCTGTCACTGTGGTACGAAGTAGCTCCCTAGCTAACTACAAGTTAGCTAGTCCGCTCTCCTTTAAGGCCGAGTGTCGAGCTCCCTAGCTAACTACAAGTTAGCTAGTCCGCTCTCTCCTCAAGGCCCGAAACGTGTCGCTATTTACTAACAGCAGTTAGCAGAACCGCACTCTTCAAGCTCCCTGTCGTACTGCCGAAGTTCGTGTCCTCTGTTTAACTGAGTGTCAGGTGACATTCTCCGAGAGGGATGCACTTCCCGCTGAGCTCGCCTACGTGCGCAGAACCGTGCATGCACTACACTTCCCCCGACTTTATGATGAAAGCATTTTGTCCAGGGTTCAGTGGGAATGGAGCTCTTCACCTCGCTGAGCCCATGTCGGTTTAGTTTTCGTATTTGGCAGGTCCCTCTGAGAGGCTTCTCTGTTTAGGCAGGCTCAGATGCGGAGGCCAATTTTCCTGTGGTGCCAACAGGCCCATGGAAACTGATCCTTGCACAATCTGCGACCTTGTCCTGTAAGGCATTCAGTCCTTCGGAGGTCAGCGATGCTTAAGGTTCCTGCTTGGCAGCTCCCCAGGCCTCCGGTGCTGCTATGTTCCCCCCAGTTTCCCTGGTCCATCCGCGCCCCAGAAGCACATGACCTTTCAATTGAACCAGGACTGCTGCCGCCTCAGCCTGGCACATCTGGAAGCTACGTACGTCACCCAGGGCGGACAGAAGACACTGCATTCAGGGGAACCGGAGCAATCACTTCCAGCTACCCGGTGACACGACAAACCAATCCATGGCCTGCCACAATGCCCTGCACACCCTCAGCATACACCACAGTCTCTATATCAGGCACCCTAACAGCAAGCAGAAGGCTCAGGGGATTCCATGTCCACTGGTGCTGGGTACTTCCTCACCAGCAGCTCTGCCTCTCTGGGCTCATACTAGCCGTCAACACCAACAGTGCCTTCCAGTGAATGAGAGCCGGCACAGACTTCAGAAGAAGTGTTTCTGGAACTGGCTCTCCCACATGCTGGCTAAAAGCCTTCATGGCCTCCTTCTGGCAGTTGGTGAAGACTGTATTGCCCAAGCTGGGGCAGTGCCGCCGCCGATGAAGCCCACCAGCCTTTCCCAGTTTCCACATGGCCCAGTAGCCATGCCATTGCCTGTCTAAGTGCCTGTGTCCGACCCTGCAAAACAACCTTTGATGAAGATGGCAACCTTTCATCAAATATGCCAGGCAGATGGTGGATGAAGGCATGAGCTTTAGGATACTTGTTAGCCTCCCCACACCCAGGAATCAAACACTTCTTGCCCTCTTTTGGGTTTCCTGGCATGTGGAACCGCCTCCTTTGCCTTCTGGTTCTGTGGCGATGTACAGACATGTGCTTGGGAAAGTTCTGGCATCCTGGATCTCAGCAGTAGGGTTTGAGTCCGTGCATCTATTCCCTGTTGTGGGCCCTTTGTCGGAGGATTTCCCTGTCCCTTTCACTAGATCCTATAAGGCCTGTCTCGGGTTCCTCCTGACGCTGGCTAGACTGCCCAATACCCCTACTGTCCTGAGTAACCCTGGCTGACACGTTTCCATGTGGTCTCCTGAGCAACTTGATTTGCCAGCTGTACTTGAATCCTTACTTTGGCATCCTGACCTATTCTCCCTCATGGTCACTTTCACCTTAGAACCGCCCCTGACCCTAGCATTCGAATAACCTCAGACGATGGTTCCTTCGAATTCTTGCATGGAGTGCTTACTGTCAGAGGCTGGTTCGGTCCTTTCAGCTGTGAAGCACTAGGCATATGTGGCGGATTATTGCCAGTAGCTCCCACTGCCTTGGACCGTACCGAAGGCTGCACCTTGGAAACCCTGCCATGGGAGATGGTCCTTACTGCATTGCCAGAGTGTGAAGGAACTGGAACCTTGACTGGAGAGCTGGGGTCCCTTTCCTTCCTTCCATCCCCTTATCAGACTGCTTCTGCAGCCACTTCTGGTAATGCCTGCAGTCTTTTTTCCGGTGCCCAACCTGTTTGCAGTAGAAGCACTTGATACCGGAATCTGGATTGTCAGGAGGTTGCTTTGTCCTTTCTTTAGCTAGAAGCTGCAGATGAGGGGTCAGTTTATCCACGATCAGCTTAAAGCTGTCCGATCCTGCTTGGAAAAACCAGAACTGACCTGTGGCTCCTCCTGAACTTTCCTTGGTGCCTCATCCATGACCAGGGAGACGTGCTGGTACCACTTGACCTTATGGACGGCTTCTTCCATGGTTTTGGGTCTCTCCAGATAGGCATATTTCCCTGCCTCCTTGTCCTGACTGCCAGTGCAAAATTTGCTGATCGCCTCGCCCTGTACATAACTTTCTGGCAGGTCTCTGAAGGCTGAAACAGCAAGCACTGTGACCCGATCTGCCCAGTCCTCATAGGACTCCCCTGGGTTCTGGCTGGCTTGCTGGAACTTGAGCTTGGCCGTTTCAGTCAGCTCTCTGGCCCGAAGCGTGCTTCCAACTTCATCATCATCTGGTGAATGAGCACTGACTGCTCATACTTGGTGGCTATGGTGAAGAAATCTTGGGCTTTTCCTTCCAAACACCATCCCAGGTAATCCTGACTCTCATTCTCCTACCAGTTGAGGGCTGTTCTATAGCTGTCGTAACCTGTACTTGAATGGACAGCCAGTTTGTGTTCCCGTCAAACTGTAGATTTGGGGCAATTTCCGGGGTTCCCTCTTGGTCCAGAATGGGGATGCCTAACAGGACTGTTTTCCCTGCTGCTGTCTGAGGGGTCAGAATACAATTCCGACTCCTCTCAGTGCAGTCGTGGTGGTCATGGCTGTAAAACCTGTTTCTGTGTGACCTACTTTGGTGCCTGCTCCAAGTTACTCTCGTAGGGCAGGGGACAGCTCGACGGGGGCCGTGTTCGTCCGTCATGCCTCCTGCCACTATACAGGCGCCCCTCCCATCTCCATGATCATGGTTATGATCTCCAGCAAAATCTTGACGCCTGTGGTCAGTCGGTGCTGGCGACCTAGACCTATTGAGTATGGGGTAAAGTGCCTGGAATCTTCAAGTCTAAAGTCCCCGCCATGGTGTCTGTGCTGTCGTCCCTGTGATCTTGTTTCAGGATTCGACTGCCTCAGACTCTGGTTGTGTTCCCACGCCAGAGACTCTGACCCAAATCTGTGGCAATGCTGTCCGCTAGAGGCCGACCTTGACGAAGACAGAGACCTCTGCGACTGCTCGTGTCCTCGATCCGAGTAACCAAGTCTAAAAGACTCGCTCCTTCCTGTGGATTTTCTCACCATTCTGAAGGGATGGGGTTCCAATTTTTCAGCAGACCCAAGAGAGCCACTTCCAACTCAACCTGGTTGTCCACAAAGTTTGGTGGATGAGTTGGAACTGGTGGCAGCTCGGCGAGCAGGGAACTGGTATCACTGGGTTCAGCAACTTGCTTAAGCTTTGCTTGCCTCCGAGTGAAGAGAGGACCAGAAATCATCCATGGGACTGCTGCCCATCCCATGTGGGTAAGGGAGTACTCTTTCTTTTCTTCCCCCAATGTGGCGGCCATTTTGGGGCTCTATTAAATCTTCCATGGCCCCCTGCTGCATTCCGAAATCAATCAGTTCAAGCAGGTCGTCACTGGGTTTGCCACAAGGAATGGAGATCATCATGGATAACCATCAATTTCCCCTTCCTTTCCCTGAACACACAAGCTCCACTGCTCAATCCAGAGGCTGTGTTACATTCAGCCCTATGGTCTACTGAATAAATCTTTCCCCCTTTTACTAATGGAGCAACTGGAAAGTACTAGTGTGGAGTACAATTAGTACCTGGTCTGTGTACAACACAACCAACACCCAACGCTATTAACAACTTCTGTTTGTTGTTAACTTACAGCTAGGGTTGTACTAACTGAAAGTGCTAAGCATATCCCACTCCTGACACCAATGAAGTGTTTTCCCTACACTCAAGAGAAGTTCGTTTATATACCTAGCACTTCTGCACTCGCACACACACTCTACCTTACCTGGTCAGGTCCAGACTCTGGCTTGGGGGTTACGTCAGGATTCATTCCAAGCCCTTCACTGGCATGAACTACCAAGTAAGGTCTGTCCAACACAGTCTGCGACGCACTCTGTCCAAGCCGAGCTTGCAGCTTTCCTCAGAGGGTCAAGCAGCTGGTACACTGTCTTTCTGTCAGTGTCCACCTCCGGGCCCAGCAGTGGTACTGTCAGAACCGTCCTAGCCGTTGTGTCCGTCTACGGCTGTACTGTCGCAGTGCTAGGGCAAAACTGTCTCCTGGTAACTGGAGCCCAAGCACTGGTCTGTCACTAGTGTTAAGTACCGTCACTGTGGTACGAAGTAGCTCCCTAGCTAACTACAAGTTAGCTAGTCCGCTCTCTCCTCAAGGCCCGAGTGTCGCTATTACTAACAGCAAGTTAGCAGAAACCGCACTCTTCAAGCTCCCTGTCGTACTGCCGGAGTTCGTCTGCTTGTTTACCCGAGTGTCAGTGAACACTTCTCACGCGAGGTGCACTTCCGCTGAGCTCGCCTACGTGCGCAGAAACCGTTGCATCACTACAGATGTGTACTCACCGAATAAGTAGTACTCAGGAAGAGCGCAGGAAGGAAAACTAAGTTATAGAAGGAGATGGCTTGGGGACACTGACCAGACAGGTTGTTTGGAGCTGCAGAACGATATTCGCCTGTAATCTACCATTACTAGGTGAGGCATAGACAGATAGGAGGAAGAGAGAGAGAGAGTGAGTTAAGAAAAGGTAAAAAAGGGAAAAGAATTTATCATTATTCAGATTTTGAAATAGATTACTAACACGGACTTCATTCGTGTTTCAGCCCTTCCTGGTGCTGTGGCAGTCGCAGAAGTATTTGGGCTCCAGTGCTGTGGTAGCACCTAATTGTCTCCAGAGTTGGAGAACCTAGTTGAAGAGGACAACGACTGCGGCAGTCGTGAGAGAATTTTGAAAACGTTTGTCGTGTTGACCCACTATGATTTTGATTGTCCCCCTGGGTCGGAACTCCGCACATTGTTCCTGTATTTTAAGCCATCTTTGATCTTCTTTGGAAAGTGTATAAACTGTTTCTCCATTTGAGGAGGAGAAACCGGTAAAAAGATGTACTTGTAAATTACTATGTATAATGAGATGAAATTTGGTCCCAGCTGGTGGATCTGTGGAATGTTTGTACCTCCACTGGAGAGGAGGAACGGAAGATAATTCTTGGAAAACAAACTGTTGTATATGCTTGAAAAGTTATCATTTAGTAAATTATTCCCGGAGAGGAGGGGGAGAAGAAGAGTTATTGTAGTGCGCCTTCTGGTTGTTTGGAGAGATTGCGTGTGCACGGAGTGAATGCTGAGCTGAGTGTGTGCATGCATTTGTGCTCAGTGTGACAATTACGTATTTTGCCAATTTTCTCCTTCAATTGTTTTTTTCTCCTCCTCTCCCTAACCTTCTCCCCCACCACCACTACCCCCTTTCTCCCTCATTTTTGTTTGACAACTAATGCCCTTCACCCCTACCCCATCACCACCACCTTCACCCCTCTCCTACTCTACCACCCTTCTCCTCTTTCATATATAGCCATGCCTTTATACATTGAAGATCACTTTACTCCATTGTTTTAATCATGCTATCCGGATGCAGTTGTGGATGGATGTATGTATTCACACACAAACACACATGCCACACACACATGCACGCACTCAAGCATGCATGCGTACATGCACACACACACATATATATGTTATATATATATTATATATATATATATATATATATATATATATATTATATATATATATATATATATATGTCCAACACCGATGGGGTGCTGATATGCAACTCGCCTCAGCTCAAGGAACTCGCCGACAACTCAACACCCACACTTCACGTCGGATTCAAAGAAAATATAATTTCAACAATCTTCAATCACAAATGATGGAGTGTATGTCTGTGTGCGTGATCATGAATATGTTTCCTTTTTTTTTAATATGGTATGATGTCTTGCAGTGTTCTTATCTTTATATCTCGCGTAACCCTTCGATGTCCGTTGTCTTCTCCCAGACGACTCTGACGTGATGGTTTGACCCGTCTTACTCTTCTGGAGGCGCCACGTCCAAGACACTCCAGTGATAGACCCCAAGAGGCGTCAACGTCCACGGCAGTCCAGTCGATCAGACTTCAGGTAGAGGTTATCAGAAGAACCAAGAGAAAAACCAAAAAGAAAAGCAGCAACCCACCTGCACAGGAGCAAGTGGCATCAGTGTCCTATTCCACGAGTAATCTCCCCGCGCAGACTTGTTTGTGTATTTTATTTGTTAATATGAAAGACAGACATGACCACACAAATGCACACAACCTAGTGCGTAGTGCCATGTCTGCATGTGTCTACTGCGGTACGATGACATAATAAATAAAAGAAAGATGCAGATGGAACGATACATGAAATGAGAATGACCCCCACTCCACCCCAGGGCGCACTCTCCTCCATCTGCAATGAAGATGTACTATCAATGAATCAAGCCTAACCACATCGGCCATAACTGTGTTACCGAACAATAAACTTGGGATACGAAAATATCTAACATATGGATTTTGATGTACGTGCGACAATCTTCGCACAAAAAAACTATACATCCATTCAATAAACCAATTGAACATATTCCCTCTTGACTACCTTAGTCTACATAACAAATATAATATATAAGGAGTGTGACTAGACTCACTGGTAAAAAGGTGGAGCACCGAGCGCATGCCCAGAGTTTCCTGACCGCCAGCGACACCAGCGTGCCAGAGTCCCTAGATGTCAGGTCAGGGTCGGTCCTCTGCGCGCTCGATACGTGGTTTTCAGCACTAACCCGGGCCACGGTATATGTTGAGACTGATCGATTCGATGTTCTCAACGTCTGTGTTCCTCTGCTGACTTGCGGTATATGCAAGATACAACGTCTTCTTGAGTTCCGATTATTTCCCCGTTGACTAGCTGCGGCTTTCTCCCACGTCTCCAATAACTGTCCTTTTTCTTTTCCGTCATTTCCTTAGAGAGATGTCTTGACGACGATGCTTAGCAATGACACATGAGGATTTGATGCATCGTCGAAAGCTGATGTTACTTCTGTGGATTCGCAGCGCGATAAAATAAAAATAAAATACATACAAGCAGACGTGGTGTTTTGAAACTGCTTCGGTATGAGAAAAAAAAATGATTTAAATTGCGAGTTGAGCAGCCTGGACAATATTTTGCGTCACGGCATACGTGAAGAGCTGTGACGTAATTTGTGGTGACGATAAAAGATGCGGAGTCTATGAGGAAATCCAGAATTGGTCTCAGGTGTTTGGTCGAGAGGGCTGTCGCGTTACATATATGCCCCGCTTAAGATTAAAACAGGGTCATAAACACTCTTTTAATCCAAGATAAGCCAAAGACTAAACAGCTGGCTTGACCAACCAATGAACGAGAGTAATAATTCAGTTTCAATACAATCTTATAAATTCAAACTTCACCATAATAACCAACAATTGTATCCATCATAACCTTTCTACCCTGTCAATGAATGAAACTATATTATGTTCTTGTAAAGATCAAACGAAATACGTCATAGCCCATGTTAGTGACCATGACGTCAAACTTGCGAGAGCTAAAATTCGTGTCCTGAGACACGACTTACCTCCTTAGCTAAATTAGCAGCACAGGCCAATTTCAAGAGAAGTAGATAAGGAGCATATATACTTCAACATACCCAGAATCAACACGAATGGAATTTAAATGGGTCGCACATATGTCCACCCAGGTGCCTAAGTCTCTTATTACTTAGCGCACTATTGCTACTATGATGGGTAGCAAACGAAGCCTCTTGCTTCCAATGAAACGGTGCATAGATAGCACCCGACATCTGCTGGAACACGCTCATACCCCTATGATGAGAGACCAGCACGATGCCAAAACGAGCATTTCCCCAACGCTCCACTTGTGCTATGATGGGCACATAAACCATTGTTCTCTAACAATGCTGAAACAGTGCAAAGATGGCACCCGACATCAATTAAACCCAACTCATACTCCTACGATGAGTGTTTAATGTGATGCCAAAACGAGTGTTCTCCTAACACTCCAAGTGTGCTATGATGGGCACATAAATGTTCATGCCACTGTGCATGAAACAGAATCTTTTACGTATGTGTAACAACTCATCCTCTTTACAAAACTCCTGACACAAGAACGATGCGGTCCAAATATACACATTTCCTTAAAAAAATGCAGTTTTATATTGACTGCCAAATTATAATCCATGTCACCACTTGCAGTATTATATCGACTGACTCATCACCTGAACTCAGTCATAAAATGCAGTATCATATGGACTGCCATTTTAATTCTATATAATATAGCAAAGTACACACTGCCGAACTAATTAACAAATCTCGCAACACATGTGACTTACAACTACATATGAACTTGCTATCTTTGGAACACACTGTTTAATGAATCCTTGACATGTAGTCAGCCCCAATGTTTTCCTCTCCTGAAATAACTCGAAGAGAGAAGGAATGCTGCTGCAGTTGTAGCGCCCAGCGCATGAGTCTTCCATTGTCAGTCTTTGATCTCTTGAGATATTCAAGCGGGCGATGGTCTGTTTCCAGTGTGAAATGTACACCAAACAAGTATGGCTCAAATTTCTTAATTGCCCATACGACGCCTAGACATTCCTTTTCTATGGTGGAGTAGTTCTGCTCTGCCTTGTTCAGTGCTTGCTACTGTAGGCAACAGGCCTTAGATCTCCGTCCTTTTCTTGTAGGAGATACTGCCCCCCAGACCCTTGTCTGAAGCGTCGGTTCTCAAGACGTATTCTTTCCTACAATCTGGTAGAATGACTACTGGTTTCTTTGCAAGACTCTCTTTCAGAGCACTGAATGCTCGCTCACATTCAGAATTCCATTTCACCAGATCTGGCTTTCCTTTCTTGTTGCGTCCGTCAGCGGGGTGGCAATCTCGGCAAATTTTGGAATAAATTTCCGATAATAGCCTATATCCCAAGAAAGCTCTGATCTGTTTCTTAGTCTGCGGTCTCTCTGCATTCAATAGCCTCTCAACTTTGTCCGATTCTGGCTTGAGAGTGCCATTGGCAAGTTCGTGTCCAAGGAATGACAGTTCCTTATAACCTAGGAAACATTTTGATGGCTTTGCCGTTAAACCTTCCTCCTTCAGTCTCTTGAGGACTGATTCAATTGCTGTGATGGTTCATTCCAATCCACGCTAGCAATCAGGACATCATCGATGAAGTTGTGAATGTCTTCTCTTTTCAGTGGTCCCAGTAGTTTTCTCATCATTCGAGAAAACACGCACTGGCATGCGCATTCCAAAAGGCATTCTCTTCCATGTACAGTATAGACCGGATGTATGAAACACCGGATGTATGAAAGTCTGGATGTATGAAAGGGGCAGGCAGGGTCCCGGCAGAAGCTACTCTTTGTTATTACTTAGAATTTTCCGGTTGTATGAAAATCGGATGTATAAAAGTCCGGTTGTATGAAAGCAAATCTCTGGTCCCGAGCAGCACAAATGCGTTGTTGCAAGACCGGTTGTAAGAAAACGAAAGTAGACCCAAGTCACCAAAGTGTGGTAAGAGTAATTTCCCTTCCATAGCAACTCAAACTTGCAAAATGGCGGACCCGCACCGCAAAGCGAAAGTTACAGGCAAACGTAAAGTGTTGACATTGTCTGAGCGCCTTAAAATCATAAAGGCAGTAGAGGACAGTCCACACAAATCCCGACACAGATGGCCCGTT
>JAFLJL010005842.1:0-13202 GCA_018398815.1 Conus ventricosus | reverse complement strand
AATTTTTGGGTTATTCTGAGACGGTTATCACTTTGGGGGTAGGTGACAAACCCTTGATTTTTTAGTGGGTATGGTACCTCGGATAGACCGTCTTGTAGAGTTCACTTGGGTGTTCACGTTTGGGAACTAACTGGGTGGATGGCGGAAAGGAAAACTAGGGATAGTTATATTAATAAAAGAGTTGTTGTTTTTTTTTCAATTATTATAAAGATTTACAGGTGAACTCATGATTGTGTTAAATACAATAGTAGTATTAGTTAGATTACTTGGTATAGGTTATTACATTAGAAATAGAAGAGAAAAAATAGCAGATGATAATAATAAAGGTGTTTAAGATATTTAGGAATTATGTTTCAGAAGCCTACATTTGGTGTATATGTATGTATGTGATTGTTTAGTCGACTGTGGTGCACCAGTATTCAAAGATGTTTTCCGCAGCATTGTGGTGTCAGTAGACAATGTATAGCAGCGCTCGGAAATCCTTGTCGCAGACCTGCCTACCCATGTTGTGCTCATCAGTAATAACCACAGAGATTTTCAGTAATTTTGCATTTCCTCAGTAATTCCACGGACGCGTAATACACGGCGTTTTTGAACAAATGTGTACAAAACTCCAACTACATTTTTAACATTGAACAAATAATGTGTACAAAACTCCAACTACATTTTTAACATTTTAAACAAAAAATATAAACAGTAAAAAAGGAACAAAAACAACAAAGCAGAATTAAAATACCTTGGATGATGGCAGATGACGGACTCAGGACAGGAGTTTTCAGGTCAATTCAAAGGTGATATACTTGACAGTTTGTAACTTACACAGCAGTCACCACAGATGACACCACTGATGAAGAACCTAATGTACAACACCCCCCCCCCCCCCCACACAAAAAAAAAAAAAAAAAATATATGTGTGTGTGTCCCTGAGCTGTGCTGACAAGATAGTGGCGAAAATGAAAAGGACCTTTTCATTTTCGCCACTATCTTGTCAGCACAGCTCAGGGACAAGTTGTTTTCGCAGATCAGCTCACACAACAGTCTTTTCTGCGTTGGTGATCTTCCGTGTGTGGGTCTGACGGCTGCTCTCGCTGGATTTCGTAAACAACGATGTGATCTCCTGACTGGAGGCACTCCGCAGCTGTCTCTTTGTGCATTTTCCCCCGAGATATGGCGCTTGCAGTCATTTGCTCCCCCATGTCCGATGGAGAAGTCTGAATTGCACACCGAGCAGAAATGAGTATACAATCCAGGTCCATGACAAGGCCAAGTCCGCGTGTATTTACTTCGGAACACTTGCTTCTTCGCCTTCTTCCGTTGTGGCACAGTGGTTTTTCGAACCCTCGTCATCGGTTTCATGCAAACGTTTAGAAGATTTTCTCCGCCATTTTCACAATCGCCGCAAAAAATCGGTTGAAACTTTGTCTTACAATGGCTGAACAAAAAGCTTCGAATGGCGCGCACAGATGTGATGGTGTGTCGTGTTGGCCCACAGCACCACATTGACCAATCGCAAGTTCCGAACCATCTGTTTCGGCTTGATCAAGGGAAGTTACTCTGCGGTCTCGGAAAGGTCTAGCAGTCGACAATTTTTCGAGTCTGAAATTTGCGTAGTTTTTCAATTTTCTTTTCCGTAATTTCGCACGGAAAATCGTACCTCCGTAATGGGGGGTTAATTTCCGTAAAATTACGGACGATTACGGAAGGGTAGGCAGGTCTGTTGTCGAGCTTATGTAATTGGTGATTATCCTAGCGCTTGATAATTTTTGATGACATTTGTAGAATTGTGATTGTTCCTGCTAGAAATTGGGATACCCAGGTTCAATTCTATATTTTGGTTCTGCTTGAAATGTGTTTGAATCTATTAAGCATGTTACTGAGTAATCGATCCTGAATTGTGACCGGTACTGTCGTCACTAACGTCGGACTGTTCGTTTGTTCGTTGCAGTGAATATGATTTATAATCTTATTGAATCATTGTCTTGGAACCTCGATGGGAAATGAAGTCGTGGGCATGTAATCAGATAGTGTAATCACTTTTATGAAGGAATGGTTATAATTATGTTGTGCTGTTGATGGAAGTGGAAAGTCAATGAAATTGGTTTACATGTGTAATGGAACATTTCTGGTGTGAGAGAATTTTGATGTCAAGGTGCTGGTTGTATAGGTCATGATTAAAATGCCAATCAGCTGTCGCACTTTGGGTTGACAAGTAAACACTCAAACCGTTTACTTTAGTGAAGCAACAAATAAGTTACAACTGTATTGTTCTGTGGTAGTAAGACATTTCCTTTTGCACAGGGTTCCGGCGAGTTTTGTATACCTCCCCTACACGGCAAATCCGTGAGGGTCGGCCTCTCAGGTGGTGGGAGTTGGCAACCGCCATCCCCACTGATCATCCCTGCCCACTTTCTCTGCCGGAGTGGGGACGTACCCGGAGCCGGCAGGATGCGTTCCGGTCGGGACGTCATCCCTCTTCCACAGTCCGAGGGGTGTGGCAACTGTCTCTTCAACTGTCTCGTCAGGGTGGCAAGCGTCTTGAGGGCCCACCGCAGTATTACATCAGCGTGTGACTCGCGGGTGTGGTTGGTGCCGGTAGGGAGGGAACCGCGTTCTTCGACGTGTCACAAACGTTCCTCTCCTATTTACGTATCAAGCGCTTCAGTGAAGGTTTTGTGTTTTGGCGGTGCATTAGTGAGAGCGCCGTCAAGCAGACCGACGGTGTCATAACCATATCGGAAACGCTGTGTTGCCGTGTGTTTTTTTTGTGTGTGGTTTTTGTTTTTTTTTTGAAGAAGTTTTTGTTTTTTGCCTGTGTCAAGTACCCGCCAGGGACTTCGGATGAAGTATTGAAAGTACAACATGTGGTGCGGGTTACTTGAACAATTGTGTTGAACATTTGGGGTTAAGCTTTTGTGTCCGGGTGGTTTGACACCGGCATATAAAAATTAGCAGAAGAATACATTTTGGAAAAGAGACATCGCGTGGGCATCTCAGGTTTATGAGGTATCAACCTTGTTTGGTATTTCAGCCTGGGTTACCAGGGGATGTGATGAGTCACCCTTGTTCCTTCGGGTATTAGCCTTTGGTGGCTGAGGTGTATTTGTGCCTCCTGAGGGAAGGTTGTTATATGTAAACGTGCAGCACATGCGTGCACGGGTATGCATAAGGGGCCATGTGTTTGATGGTCGAGTATTGATAGTATTGTTGGATTCTTTTGGGTTTGTTTGTTTTTTTTGTTGTGTAATGTTGGGGAAAACTGCCTGTGTCGGATAAATAAAGGTATTGGTGTTTCATCTGCCATTCTGTGGGTGAGAGTGCGTGTGTGAATGCAAATAAAGCCTTCTGTTTGTGCACTGTATTTTCTTTTGTGTGTTTGTTGTGTGGCGTTCATACTTAGTAAAAGGGGGAAAGGGGTTGGTTATAACGGGGGATATATTAATACATATATCCCGTCTACTGTCTTATACAGTGACACGCTGGTTACTGCTTGCAATATAAGATGAAGTCGTAACCTCGCAAGTTATGAAAGAAGATGGGCAGCTTCCATGTCTTTGGTTCAAACTTTTAGTTGAAGATTGCATTTACTGTGCGCTGCACCTCTAAACTTCCCACTAAAATGATCATGGTCCTCTTACTGTGGGGTTTACACTCTTGGGCGTTAGCTCTAAACCGCAAATCCAACAATGTGTGGCTGAGTCATACTGTTGTTGGTCTTCAGGCGCCATTATGATTTCAGATAAGTTTAGATTATTAGAACAGTCATTGCGCCACTTGCTGCATGCGTTTTAAAGAATGTTTTCTGCAGCATCTGGTCCTCTATATAATTCTGGCGTTGAATAAACGCCATCCGAACCTAACAATAATGAAGGCAAATGAACAAATCTGATGATTACTCATTAAGACTGTTTTTTCGAAGTTTTTGTGGCGCTGGCCCTTCATAAGGAACAATAAGCGACTCGAAGTCTGCGTAAACTACGTATGGAGAATGTTGCAGAGCCGTTTCCAGTTCTTAAAACTAACTTTAGATCCTGGCGGGGGCGTAATTAGTTCTGTATTACAGTCTACAGAACTTTTACAATGTTTTATATGTTCACATCGCGGCTTGCACAGATGGCATTCTTGTTAAACATTTTCTGCAGAATTCTTGTTTGTGCCCATCTTTTGAAGTATGCTGCATTAGTTTACTCATTGTTCGTATCAATGTGTAATGTGGCAGCCCCGCTGGTGAAAACATTAGAGTAAGTCAACATGATTTTTGTCTGGCTCGCCAATTGTTGGACTGTTCTTGGACACTTTAAATCGGCTGTAGATTTGTTTCCTCATCCCACTGTGTAGATATTGACGGTTATTGGTTTGTTTTGCTCTTCAAACTGATCAATTTGGTCTACACTAACAGGAAAGGATATTCCATTGAAGTTAAGATCTTTGGTGTATTGCCGATAGTTAGTCACTCTCTCTGCGTGGTCGCGGACATGATGCAGCCTTGCAGAACGCACCACATGAAACATTTTGTCGTCTGAATTCTTTATGTTTAAAACTGCTCTCTTTAAAACCAACTCTCGAGGTAGCGGAATGTAAGCCTTGCCTACAATCGGTGCATACTTAGCCGTTTTAATCTAATCTCTAAGACTTCGCCCTCTGACCAACCAGAGCCTCTCATTTTAGCTTCTTCAGCGGCAGCGTCAAACTGTGTAAGCAGTTCGTCTGCCCAACCGGGGTGTTAAGTCATTACGAGAAAGAATAGTCTGTTGTTTAGTCGAGACCCAGACTTCTAGATTTTCTTCGTTTATTGTTACATAGTCAATTAAAACAGCTAACATTACTTTAACCGGTGGGTCTATTGTTAGTTTACTTGGAACTTGAGAAATAGCATGAACAACACTTGCCTGTACGTTTGTTGGGGTCAATGACTTCTAAATCAATATCATTCAGTGCTCTTGATAAACGCTCTCTCTCGAGCATTCCTTCAAACAATTCGCCTTGTCCTTCATATATCTTAGCCATGCTGTCTTTCTTTTCTAAGCCAAAATATTTATTTAAATAAAAAAAAAATACTTAATCAGAACCAATATCAAACGGTCTTTTTGCGCTTGGACTCATAAACTAAAGTATAAACACCTTTTGGTGTTGTTAATGTGAGCTGTTTAGAACAGAGTTTAATGTCTCGTTTACTTTTTTAAGCATTCCTTTTTTATCTGCTCGGGGTCTGGCTGTTGAGAAAAACTTGTCACCGCCTTTCTTTGAAGATCAAACTTTTGTCTTTTGTAGTCATCAAAATCAGCTGTAAACGATTAAATTCTTCATCCGTGATGTTTGAGTCAACTAGCGCTTTATTTATTGTCAGTTTAAACGAGCTAAGTTTAGCTGTTATTAGTTGAACCATAGCTGTGTGCTTTTGGAGTTTAGTTTTTATTTTTTTGCTGGCGGCACCTACAGCTAATGAACACAGGCCAAGAGCTAAAGACAAACCTCCTAGAGGTAAAGCTGCGGGTGCGCCTATGCCCGTTGCTAAGAGACCAACACTCTTCCTGCTGATAGAGCGCTTATAGTCGATGCTCCAGTATTAACATATGTAACAGCATTAAAGGCAGCAGAATACCTTCGTTTGGTTTTGCTGTATTTTGAAAGGTCCGCTCTAGTTTTTGTTGCATTTGTGTAATGTTTGTTAATCTGAAGTTTTTACTTCAGGGTTTCTATAACAGCAGAATTGCCTGCTATCTCTTCTTTTGGCGGCGCTGTAGGCACATTTGGATAAACCTGAACAGACATGCTTTTTATAAAATGAAAAAATAATTTAGTATACTACAGTTTCTAATCTGTTAGCTTCAATATTCAGCTGCGCATCATATAATAAAAACAAATGTACATTAAGCGGTTTATCAGCTTCTTCTTCTTTATCAATTTGAATGTTTATTACGTCTCTCACAGTTCTTTCCTCCCCGCTTCCATGTAACTGATTATCCTCCGTTGACCTTAGGTCAATCCATAAACCGTATTTTGTTGTTAAATAATCATCAAGCCTAACATTGTGAAGATGTAAATCTTTAGACACAAGGTCTACTGTTGGACTTCTACACCTCCCGCCCCCAAACAGTTTTCTCTATTTCATCAAAATGCTGATAAGGTTTAAGCCCGCTAGCGTAGATTTGGTTAGGACTACCCTCAATCGAACATTGTACTTTCGTTATTTTTGGATTAAAAAACTTTTCACTTCCTCTTTTGAACGGTTCTTCATCTTCGCACAGCAATAAAATACCTTTAAGCGATCTTGCTGAGACGCTAAAAACTAAAATTCCATATAGTGTCTGCCCTGCTTCTAGGATATTTGTATGATGAATCACTCTTTCGTAATATATTGCTAATCTTGATTGATATTGTTGTTCAATCAGCCTTGCTAAATTAGGGTTGCTAACAACGTCAAACTCTAACGTGATGTCAGAAATGCTGTACTTTGCTTCGGTGTCTGTTGATCTAATAACAACGTTTGTATTCGTTAAAAGTTAGTTCATATGACAGTCTGTCTTTTAATGCTCCTTGAAAGTATGGCGCATGCGCTTTTAACAACTCAAAATCTAAGGAATGGAAAAGCGATTACCATACGCATAACTTACAGCTAAAGCCTTTTTGCTGCTTTTAGCACCTGAGGCGAGTTCAGCGCCTATTCTAAGTTTTAGTGCTTCTTCATTGCTGATTCCTTGAAACGCAAGATCTTCCCTTTCATTCCCGGTTAGCCATAGATCAGAATAGGTTAAAAATATGTCTGCATTGTGTAAAGAAAAATATTTCTTGCCCCTCAAGTTTTATAGAAATTTTCTTAACGATTTGCCCGTCCCAAATTCTGTACAACTGTCCTGTTTGGGTCTGTTGTTGAATCGAGCGCTATTTTGAAAGTAAGACGCGCAGAGCCTGGCACAATCACTTCATCCGCTCCTAGGTCTGGAAATTTGACAGTAAGAATTTGATCTGCATCAATAGTAGATGGATTATTTGGAACAGTAATATTCCGCTTATTTCCCTTCACGCCATGGGGCTCTTTCTGTTTCTATGCGGGTCAAGAATCGAGCCATGTGCTTGTTGTGGCATTTTTATGAAGCAAAATAAAAAGTTAATTATTTAAAAACATGGCAGGAATTGAAGGCGAAGAAGATTATGATGTTTTTGATCGTGGAGACGACATGAGTGAAATGATCCCTTTGACACAGCATCGCTCAACGCTCTCATTGCAGCGTGAATTAACAGCAAGTACGGTCGAAGCATTTTACAAAAGTTTAGGCCAAGAACCTCCCGAATTTATAGACCCAAATGATTTTGAATTAGAAGATGGTCATTTGTCTGTAAAAAAACGATCAAGGGCAACTTGTTCGGCTTACAACTAAACCCGACCCATCAAAGTTTTTAGCTGTGGGTTCAATTAGAAATAGACTCAGTGTGAAAGATCAAAATCGCCTTGGCATTGCTAGACCGAAATTAAGGGCGGAGGCAGTTGCTAAACTTCAAAACACACTACAAGAACTCCCGACAGATAACCAAATGCAAAACATGGAACTTAAAGAATTAAATCAATCAGCAGGCGAATTAATAAATACAATAGAAGCAGAAACCAGTTTTTCAGAAGAAACAGCGTTAAAAACAATTAATGATTCCCCATTGCCTATGCGAGAATTATAGCCCTTGATCGTACTTTAAGAACCATCAGAGGCGAATTAACAAACAATTTAGCAAAACTAGGTGAACTAGATGGGCATATAAAAAGAGAAAAAAGAAAAACTCGTTGAGGCTGATGACGCCAACTTAGGGCCTGATATTAAAGAAAGAATAACCCAAAGACTAAAAGATCTGAACAAGAGAGATCAGCAAGACTAGAAGTGACGACTACTAACCGAGACCTATTACGAACTCAAGTGAATAGAATAAGAGAAACTATCGAAAAAATTTTATATGAAGACGCAACGCTAGCAGAACGAATAAAAACGCTGTTTAGAGAGCAAGGAGTCACATTAGCAAGCGTTATAACTGCCTTAGGATTTGCAATAAGTACATTGGTTTGGCTATTACAGGCGGCGGTGGTCAAAGTTCAGTGCCTCCGCCGCCATCTCCTGATAAATCATGGGTAAAGAAACAGCTTGATCATCTTGCGGATTTATTAAAAAAATTAGCCGGTAAGCTATAGACTCTTTACCGGGTATATTAGGGGGTATTGTTAGCTGGCTTTTGTCTACTGCAAGCAAAGTAGTTGGCTTTATGGCCGAGCACTTATGGACATTAGTTTCTCGTAATAGTTGGGTTACTATTTAGTAAGATAAAGACCAAGTAATCCTAGGCCAGTTAATCCAAGAACAAGCGCTGTCTTTTCATATCATGGTCATCGCGAACAGAGTCCGCGAGCTTTGCTGAGTCTTCAATGACTTTTGGGTTTGGACTTCGGGGATTAGATGACTTAATCTTGGGTGTTCTTTATTGTTTGTAAATATACTGGCTCAGAATTTATGTCGTTTTTCCCAACCTTCTGTTCATTGCCTGCTATAAGAATTTCATTATTATAGTTTATTATTGTACCTATCTGGAGTCTGAGGTCAGAAGGCAGCATGTATAAACCAGTGCCAACAGCAAAGTCTACTTTCGATCTTGCGTATTGTAAAACATGTTGGTACCTTTGAATACTTGAAGGTAAATCAACTGTAGAATTAATGGCGTCCTCTAAATTTGCTAAGTATTGTTTTTTGCGCGTCAAAGCCAGTAGAGAGGATCAGTTATGCTCGATCTTGCCTGTGCTTGCGAACCTAGCAAACACCAAACGTAAGTACGAATAGAGTCGTTTATTCGTTCTATTCCCGCCCTAGTTAGGCCCTTAGAAGTGTCTAAGATAAATGTTGTCCATGCTGTTTTATGCTCTTGCTCTATGGACCAGGGCTCAACAATTTTGAAAGGAGAACGCCGGTCAAAGTTATACTTTCTGTGCGTGCCCTGAAAATAAATGACGCCTATGCCATGATTATGATCCAACTTTTGTCTAAAGTCTGTCTTGATGTTAATATTGAATTCGTTACAGATCCTTTCAAAAGCCTTCATGTCTATTCTGTTGCTGAATGGATTAAACGATTTGTCATTCGGTAATGGCGCTTGCAGTTCAGTCAAAATACGTCTGAAGGTGTAATAAAAATGAAATCTGTACACTGACCTCACCAAAGGATCAGGATGAGTTAAATGATTAGCATACGACACTCCACACCCAGTTGATGCGCAAAACACAGCAAAGTTTAACTGGTTCTGATAAAACTGCATCGGATGACTAAACCACGCTTTCTGGATGTGCTCTTTTTCAATAGGGGGTTAAGATAGCTCTTCAATGGAGTACTCACCTTTTTATGAAAAGAGGCAGTTTGGGTCACAGCAATGTCAAGAGTATCAGTTGCTATATTTTTAAAGATTGTAGTGCGGGCCCAACAGAATATTTTGCATCAGTATATTTGAATGCACTCATTTTTATTCTGTTTAAAAAAATGTTTGTAACAATAACAACCCAAGACCGTCCTTCGTTTTTAGAACATGCTATTGATAACAAATGCGGGGCCAAAACGGTTTGCGCTTCATGAAATATTTATACAAAGTCGTATGGTTTAATATAACTGAATCCAAGAAAAATAATGCAGTTCTAAAAGTTAATAAAGAAGGGAAGGTAGTTAGCCGGTTAACCATACCTGATGGTTATTACGGGTTTTGTTCGCTAAAAGAAGCAATGAGTAATTTCGACATTACTCTCAAACTTAACAATGCAAATCTAAAAACAATGTTAACATTCAAACCTGAAGAAGAAGTAGCACATTACCTTTTTGATGTAGAGCTAGCTAAAATGTTAGGCTTTGCAGATGACAATCATAGATTTAGAGTTGTGCCAGACAAAACTACTTATGAGGGAGAAAACCCGCTCGATCTTGCATTACATTCATTACTATATGTTCATTTGGACGAACTAAGCACTGATGAAAACTTATATGATGGAAGGCCCTCAACTGTTTTTAAGAGCTCTTCCGTCAGGGAAAGCTGCATATTGCGATTATGAAATTATACAATTCCCTAATTTACAGTTTAAAAGATTAGTTTGTGGGAGGGTCGGATCATTTATTATAAAAATCAAAGACAAAACAGGAAAGTCGTGAAATGTGATAACCTGCACATTGTTTTGGAAATAAAATAATACGTTACTAAAAAATAATGTCGCGTGGGCCAGAAGAACCAGGAGTTACATTAGCGCCTGTGAGGTGTATAACTTTAGAATTAAAAGATCTTGCAGACGTTGCGGACTTTGAACAGAACGGTGAGATAGGCACTTTGTATGGGTTTGAGTACACTAAAGATGGTGATTATAAACGCAAAGAGGTTGGCGACAGCAAAAAATTTCCTAAACTAGAACAACTGCGCAATCTAGAGGCAAATAATGTTGGCCAGTATGAATATAAAATAGTTCGAAAACCTGACCTCAAATGGCACTTAGAACCATATTTAGAATGGGAAATAAAATTTGAATTCATAAGCCCATTTACATATTTAGCCGTCAAAAAAGTTTCAGAAAAGCATTCAACTCTGGCCCTTTACATGTAAGTCTTATGCCGGACGACAATAGCCGGAAAGAAATTGAAATAACGCCGTATGGGAAAAAGCAGTACATCCTCCACAGAAAAGAAACAGTTGTAAAAAAAGCTTCTACAAAATTACAGTTCTTTCCAAGCAGAAAATTAGGAGACACGTTCACAATGATATTTGAAATTTCTGTCTTTAAAGATGTAGAGAGGGATGGGGTTGTAGGCGTTAGTGACGACCTTATAAAAGGAATTAATATTAGCTGGCAAAACTTAGACGTTAAACGACTTAACGTTGTTGTCGTCGTTCTTAACAATGACGAGGATATTAAGATCATAACAACAAGCAACAAAATCAAATGTTGACTTAAATAGAAACAATCTTACAGAACTAAATTGGATTAATCTTACACATTTAGGCCTCATAGGGTTTTATTATACTGAACAAGTTTTGACGGAGAGTATGATAAAAATAATAACTGGATTAGATTAAACTCTGTTATAAAACTATGAGCAGTTAAACTTTATGACAAAAACTCCTCATTGCTCATTGATTTGTGGGCAGACTGGTTGTGGAAAAACAATATTTATCCTCGACCTGTTACAAACAGTTTATCGTTATAATTTTAATCATATTGTGGTTTTCTGTCCAACACTTAAATGGAACAAAGCATATCATGATAGAAGGTTTATATGGACAGATGATAACATATATTTAGTTGATCCTAGCAATAAACTGAGTGAGTGTTTAGAACAGTTTTATAGACTGTTTGAAGGAACGCAAACACTATTTATTATAGATGACTGTTCGGCAGAAAGGGACATAGTTAAAAAGAGAAACACTTTGTCAAAACTAGCTTTCAGTGGAAGGCATGCTAGGATAAGTGTGTGGATTTTATGCCAAAAATATAACTCAGTTTTAAAAGACTTTAGAGAACAGTTAAAGACGTAGTGTTATTTCACATGAAAGACAGAGACTCCATTTGAAGAATGTTTGCGTGAAAATGATGTTATTGAAAATGACCAGGAAAAACACAGGATTAAACAAAAACTGAAATCTGAAAAGTTTAGTAAATTAGTATTGAAAACGGATAACCCTGCACAGTATGTTTGTTTGTAGATAATCGTTATTTTTTGGTTATTGAAGTCTTACTTGTCAGAGAACGGGGAAATACAATCCTGGTTACTTTCGCCCAAACTGGGTGAGGGCGGAAGTGGCCCAGGATTGGTATTTCCCCGTTCTCTCCAATCAATAGAATCTGTTTTTCTAAAACAAATTTTCTGCACACAGAGTGAATGTGTCACTACACCAATCATAGAATCTGTTTTTCTAAAACAAATTTTCTGCATACACAGAGTGAATGTGTCACTACACCAATCAATAGAATCTGTTTTTCTAAAACAAATTTTCTGCACACACAGAGTGAATGTGTCACTACACCAATCAATAGAATCTGTTTTTCTAAAACAAAATTTTCTGCATACACAGAGTGAATGTGTCACTACACCAATCAATAGAATCTGTTTTCTAAAACAAATTTTCTGCATACACAGAGTGAATGTGTCACTACACCAATCAATAGAATCTGTTTTTCTAAAACAAATTTTTCTGCCACACCAGAGTGAATGTGTCACTACACCAATCAATAGAATCTGTTTTTCTAAAACAAATTTTCTGCACACACAGAGTGAATGTGTCACTACACCAATCAATAGAATCTGTTTTTCTAAAACAAATTTTCTGCATACACAGAGTGAATGTGTCACTACACCAATCAATAGAATCTGTTTTTCTAAAACAAATTTTCTGCACACACAGAGTGAATGTGTCACTACACCAATCAATAGAATCTGTTTTTCTAAAACAAATTTTCTGCATACACAGAGTGAATGTGTCACTACACCAATCAATAGAATCTGTTTTTCTAAAACAAATTTTCTGCACACACAGAGTGAATGTGTCACTACACCAATCAATAGAATCTGTTTTTCTAAAACAAATTTTCTGCATACACAGAGTGAATGTGTCACTACACCAATCAATAGAATCTGTTTTTCTAAAACAAATTTTCTGCATACACAGAGTGAATGTGTCACTACACCAATCAATAGAATCTGTTTTTTCTAAAACAAATTTTCTGCATACACAGAGTGAATGTGTCACTACACCAATCAATAGAATCTGTTTTTCTAAAACAAATTTTCTGCATACACAGAGTGAATGTGTCACTACACCAATCAATAGAATCTGTTTTTCTAAAACAAATTTTCTGCATACACAGAGTGAATGTGTCACTACACCCATCAATAGAATCTGTTTTTCTAAAACAAATTTTCTGCATACACAGAGTGAATGTGTCACTACACCAATCAATAGAATCTGTTTTTCTAAAACAAATTTTCTGCATACACAGAGTGAATGTGTCACTACACCAATCAATAGAATCTGTTTTTCTAAAAAATTTTCGCATACACAGAGTGAATGTGTCATACACCATCAATGAATCTGTTTTCTAAAACAAATTTTCCGCATACACAGAGTGAATGTGTCACTACACCAATCAATAGAATCTGTTTTTTCTAAAACAATTTTCCGCATAACAGAGTGAAGTGTCCCCCAACCTA
>JAFLJL010005841.1:7500-12465 GCA_018398815.1 Conus ventricosus | reverse complement strand
AAACCGCCTGTGCAGGCGAAGGGTTAAATGCCTCCTAGCTACGCAGCCAGGGAAAAACTGGGTGAAAGAGAGAGCGAGCGAGCGAGCGAGAGAGAGAGAGAGAGAGAGAGAGAGAGAGAGAGAGAGAGAGAGAGAGAGAGAAGAGAGAGAGAGAGAGCATATTAGCCGAGGGATCGGCCTCCCTGTGGCTCCTTTCTCTGGCAGTGCTGGTCTGATGAAGGTCGCCCCCAAGAGAAGCCTAAATGACAGGATGTGTGAGATCTATAGGCAGCACCCTGCCAGCCCAGACACTGGCTGCAGCGATAACCGCAGGCCACCATCGTCTGTGCTACGTGAGGGGAACTCAAAGAGGTATTACACACAACACTGACCGTACCCTTTCCTTCTTTTCTTGTTGTGGATTCAATCCTCATTCAGATTACTTCTGCTAACAAAACATAAGAATTCTTTTATGCCTGTTGTTCATGTTCTCAGATGCCATCCATATTGTTGGACCGAAAAAGAGAAGAGGACCAAGAAAACAAAAATAAGAAGAACAACGACTACGACGACGACGATGAAAAACAAAACAAAACAAGAAGTATGCGACCGGGATCATGATGACAAAGCCATCAACGATGAGGATGACGACGTTAAGGCAAAGACAATACAACGGGAACAGCAAAATAAGACTGAAAACATGAACATTTATGAAAGGAACAAGAAGAGGAGGAGTAAGAGGAGGAGGAGGAGGAGGTGGAGACGGTGATGATGATGGTAATGATGATGATGACGATGACGACGACGACGACGACGACGACGACGACGACGACGACGACGACGACGACGACGATGATGATGATGATGATGATGATGATGATGAGATAATGATGATGATGATGATGATGATGATGATGATGATGATGATAATGGAGCAGGTTAAAAATCAGAAGGAGGAGGGGAGGAGGAAAAGGGGGAGATGGTAGGAGAGAAGGAAGACGACGAGGGGAAGAAGAGGAGAAGGAAGAGAAGGAGGAGGAGGAGGAGGAGAGGAGGAAGAAGAAGAAGAAGAAAGAAGAAGAAGAAGAAGAAGAAGAAGAAGTAATGATGATGATGATGATGATGATGATGATGATGATGATGATGATGATGAGATGATGAAACAGGATCAAAGAAAAAAGAGGACGAGGAAGAGGAGGAAGAGAAGGAGGAGAAGGGAAAAGGCCCTCCATGGCACATTGATGTCACACAACAGTGTAGTCGGAGTCATGGAAATCTTTGTTTTTCTCCTCTCCGTTCCCCCCCCCCCTCTTCCCCATTACCCACCCACCCCTCCCACCCTAGCACCCGCTGACTGTCTGCCACCCGCGGGATGTTCGCTAGGCCATGTGAACTAGTACCACTTGGGCAGTCCAGTTGTAAGCATTTTCCCCGATGTTGTTTTGGCTTGGTATTAAAATGATTTACATTATAATCCCATCAGCTGGTATCTGAATCTCCTTTCTGTTTGCATTGAATCTAGTCTTTGGGACTAGAGTCAGTAAGCACGTTACGTTGAAAGGTAGCACTGGCCCTGCTTTGCCCAGTCATATTTCTGTACTTCCTCAAGAGACCGAAACCTGAGTTCATTCTGATAGATCATATCTTTCATCAGTTCAGTTCCTCTACTATGCCAGTTTGGAAAGATTATTACCTTACTTTCATATCTAATCAAACAATTGTTAAAAAAAGCTGTGACTGGAAATGACCAATGTTGGTTTCATTTTGTTTATATAATTATACTTTTGTTATCTAAGTTGCATGTGAATATGCCTTTCTAGAAACCACTGTCAATTCTGTCAACGCCCTGCATATCTTTTGTCGTGGTGTTTACACTGAAAAACTTATCACCATTCCCCAGTTTATTCAAGTGCTACAATGGTTATCAGCTCACAGTTTTCAATTTCTTTGTCGTTCTATAATTTACCCATACGTTGTAAATTTACAAGCTTCTTGAACTAAAACATGTTGATCATGATCGGAACGCCTTCGTCCACATTAGATTCCATTATTTTCCTCCTCATTTTTCAACGCTTTCCTGTTTCTGAATTCTTCTTGTCACACGAATCGAAACGACACTGTATTAATTTGATGCAGCACTGTATCTGGAAGCCGAATCTGCTGCATCAAGTGAATATACAGACTTATCAGAAAAGTCTTTGCTACCACCTCTTTATCTTGAATTGAGAAGTCTCTCTTTGTACCAACTGTTTATTACATTATTCCTTTCCTTTCCAATTTTCTTCGAGATGCTTATCTCGGTGTTGTCATTGTCTGACTGGTGTCATGTTATTGTCTTTCTTGACGAAGTCATTGTCTATTCTGGTGATGTCCTTGTCTATCTTGGTGGTGTCATTGTCTATTTTGATGATAGACTTGGTGATGTCATCGTCTGTCTTGGTGATGTAGTTTAACTGTCACTGGCTTTATGTCGTATGTTTCATATTAAAGACAAAGTACTCAGGAGAGAGAGAGATAAACGATAACGATAACGATAATTTATTCAGAAAGGCCACAGCCCCATTTGAAGGGGGTGAGTATTAAAGAACATAGTTAAACAAGGTATTTCATCACAAAAATTAAACATTCTCAACATATGCAAAATTACCTATGTCAAATCACCCTTCTTTTAAATGATTTGTACAGATATAAAGCAAGATTTCTTGCAACGTTGTAATTTTTTGACGACAAAAGACAGACTAACTTGAACAGTGCTGGACATCGATGATATTTTAACGGAATAAGTTTTTGTCGTAGGTCAGCCAGAACAGGACATAAGAATACAAAATGAAGTTCATCTTCCCTACCAGATTTACACAGTGGACACAACAAATCATTTTCTGTATGGATATTATATCGTTGACGATGTACAGCAATATCCGATACACCAAACCTGAATTTGGTTAATTCAGACCTGATAAATCTATTCAAGTTCAGAGACAAATAAGCTTCTGCTTCTACTAAATAATTACTTTTCAGCAATCTAAATAATGAAAATCGTTCGCTGTTTTGAATATGGCTATCCCAGTCTTGCCATCTACAATCTATTGTTCGTTGTTTGAAACAAGCCAAGAAACTGCTGACACAACCAACCCCTTGTTCTAACCATACAAACGAAAAACCATAATTACATAAACATTTACGAATGCCCGATGCCCACGTAGTTTTTCCCTCTCATATCCAGGTCAAACAATGTTTATAAGCTTTGGCTGGCAGTCTATGTTGCCCCATACGTAACAGTTTAAGCCAGTATCTTACACATTTTATATATGAATTCAAATAAATAGGGAATCTACCAAGTTCTCCATAAGTCAAGTCATTTGGGGTACGCCTATCGACATTCAAAAACCGTTTCATAGCAAATAAGTGCAATTTCTCTATGTCATGTCCTTTCTCCAAACCCCAAATCTCAGCGCCATATTGGACTATAGGCTGGACCTGGTATCAAACATTCTGAAAAATAGTTTTACTGACTCGTTTTCAAACTTATACAAGACGCTTAAAATGGCCATAACAGCACGCTTCCCTATACCCACAAGATCTTGGCAGCAAACGAAAAACTTTAGTTTTGTAGAAAAATATAAACCCAGATATTGTAGGCGTTTACAATCACAATTTTAGAATTTCCATAAAACCATTTTTCACGCGACGACAAATATCCACCCTTTCGAAAAACTATAATGTTTGTTTTGTCCATGTTTACTTTGAGATGTAATCTCTGCGCCGCTGAGCACAAATTGTTCAACTGGTTTTGAAGCCCTATAACAGTTTTCAGACAGTAAAAACGATATCATCTGCAAAAAGTAGAATGAATATTTCAATCAAATCAAATGAAACACCATGTTTCCCTTCTCGATAATTTCCAAAGCTAATTCGTTAATAAACAAAGAAATAAAACAGACTACAAACATCACCCTGCTTAACACCCTGTGTACATCTAATGTACCACTGAATTTTGCACCACACCTTATATTAAGCTTTAACATCATCATACATACATTTAACACATTTAAATAGCTTACCTCTTCCACAATGTTTTGCCAGTATTGGCCACAGAAGCTTTCTAGAAATAGAATCAAAGGCCTTTTCGAAGTCTATAAATGCAACATATAACTTACGATTATTTGAAAACTGCTTCTGAACAGCAGCCAGTAGAGTGAACAAATGATCGATGTACTATAACCCTTCTTAAAACCTGCTTGGTATTCACCAGTTATGTTTTTTAATTCGACCCATTCAGATAATCTCTTGTTTATTATAGATCCATAAAGTTTACTAGCAATATCACACAAGGAGATTCCTCTATAATTATTAGGATTATTTGCGTCACCCTTTTTAAACAGAGGTAAAATGATCGATCTGGTCCATTCTCGGATAAATTCCTTTTTCAAAAAGAACATTAAATAATTTTACAAAAAAATCGATTGCAAAGTCCCCTAATTTTTAAAAAATTCACCAACAAGTCCATCAGGCCCTGCTGCTTTACCATTTTTTCAGTTTCCTTATTACAAATTGTACTTCATGCTTTGTAATTGGTCGATCGAAAATTCAGAATATTCATCATCTAATAATGTTTCATTTTCACCAGTGTCTGTATCAACGCTAATATCCTTTTCCAACACGTTTTTAAAATGGTAATACCATTGTTCCATTGTGATTCTATTCTGCTTCTGTATTCGTGTTTTAAACGCTTGTTTGACACTTTTCCAAAAATCCTCTTGGTTGTCCATATTAGTGACAATTTCTTTAAACATTTATCATTGTGTGACTTTTGCTTCCTATATAATAAATTTTTTATACTCTGATCGTGATACACAGTATAAGTGTCGGTTATCTTTATCTAAGGTTCTCTTCCATACCCTAAGTAACCTCCTGACATCTCTTTTAGCTCGTAAACACTCTAGATCAAACCAGTCCTTCTGTCTTTTGGTCCTGTTCACACATACT
>JAFLJL010005841.1:0-2500 GCA_018398815.1 Conus ventricosus | reverse complement strand
GTGTGTAAGTGTACGTGTGTGGGTGGTGTGTGTGTGTGTGTGTGTGTGTGTGTGTTTGTGTGTGTGTGTGTGTGTATGGTGGCGTGAGTTGTGAGTGCGTGGTGTGTTATGGTGTGTGTGTGTGTGTGGTGTGTGTGTGTGTGTGTGTGTTTGTGTGTGTATGTTGTGTACGTTGTGTGTGTGTGTGTGTTTGTGTGTGTGTGTGTGTGTTGTGTATGCGTGGTGAGTTCGTGAGTGCGTGTGTGTGTGTATGTGTGTGTTGTAGTGTGTGTGTGTGGTGTGTGGTGTGTGTGTGTGTGTGTGTGTGTGTGTACGTGTGTGTGTGTGTTGTACGTGTGTGTGTGTTGGTGTGAGTGTGTGTGTTGTGTGGTGTGTGTGTGTGGTGTGTGTGTGGCGTGCGCGCGCGCGCGCGTGCGCGCGCGGTGTGTGTGTGTATGTGATCTTCCAAAGTCTTATAAAAGCGGTTGGGGGATGGGGCGTATAGTAAACATACAGCCCATGTTTTTCTGTCCACATAAGCAAACTAGCGTCATCTGTACAAACCTGTGCCAAGATAGATACTAACTCCCAATACATATCACTAAAATGGCATTCATGAATACACAATGTCATCAAAATGTTCCCATCATTCTCCTTTCCTTCTTAGCTATTCGGCGTCTCATTGGCGTCAAATATAAGGGGTGGAGGCGGGTGGGAAGGTTCGTGGATGGTGGTACGGGGACCAGCAGATACTCTGGCCCCCGAATAATATTATTTTCATTTGGGGGGGGGGGCTCGGGGGGGGAGGAGTGAGGTGGGAAGGAGGGGGGGGGTTGGGGGGGGGGGGTGGCGTACTCCCTGGCTCCCCTGGTTCCGACGCCACTGTACCTATCAACACGCGCTGTCGTGAGGGTTGCAGCCCAGTGATCTTAAATAGCCTGTGACAAGTATCGCAATCACCAGAGTATCACGGGCTTTTAGCATCACAGTGTTCTGACAGCGTTCTAAGAGCGTTGCGAGTACATATACCGCCGACGTAGCCAGCCACACGCAAGACACACCGTGAAATCGTTTTGCATACCTGACCTCTCACTTTGCTTATGCACGCGCACTCTGCCTTGAAGCAGAAGAGCCTGCCGTTGAAACAAAGAAATTTGAAGTCAATGCGAGATCATAACTGAATAAAATTTACATAGCGTCATATGAAAGCATTAAGAGAACTGAGCTTGAATACGACATGTTATCTGCTGAGACTTTGATAACTGACCCAATTATCAACGAGTATCGTCAACAATCGTATCAGTACAACGCGTCGCCTCAATCAGTCACGCTCACAATTCACAAAACTGGGTTGTCCACATTATCCTCACGCGGCTGAATTTATGCCGTCGCATGCGTTTTTGCGTTGCATATGCAAGTCTATGTTTTTAAGTGATCACGAACTTCAGTTGAAAAAGAGCAACAGCACACCTCTTTCACATGCGTCCTTATTCTGATACCTATACCATAATGACACTGGTTTTCGGCGAAAGGCGTATTCCAAACGCGTATCCCAAAGAAGGGCAAACGATTTAGATAAAGCAATGTTAAAGTGGTCACCAAACATGTGGTCATTAACTTCAGTTGAAAAAGAGCAACAACATACCCCCTTTTCAAGATGTCCTTATTCTGATACCTATACCACATGACAATGTTTCAGACAAAACGCATATTCCAAAGAAGGGCAAACGAATTTAGAGCAATGGGCATTTTGGTGTGTGGATTTCCAAGTCTGTCCTGCAGTCGTTGCAAGATAGGACTGTAGATCCAGAACAGTTTACTCTATGAAATACAGCATTTAATACATGGTGTAGTATAGTAAGGTATAAGCGTAGATTTCTGATGGGTATCATCACAGTAGTAGAAAAAACTCGTGGAGAGCGTGGCAGCAGAGAGTCCTCAGAAGAGAAGCCCCCTTCAAGCAAGTGTTTTCGGCCCTTATCTCCTGACCCTCTAGGGGGGTTGGGCCACACCCGGTTCATGACCCAGATGTCCTCTGCTGCACCCTTTTCTTCCATCTTGGGACGAGCCATGGCTGGGATTCGAACCCATGACCCTCTGGACATGCTCATTTTCCACTTAATGACTCGCACTCTAACCACTGAGCCACAGGACACTGATGTTTGTAGGGAAATTAAGCCTTATGAAGTTCACTTTTGTTCTCCTTGACCAGATCCAGCTTGAACACCTCTCTGCCGCTTCTGCCATTGCTTCATATATACAGCTTGATGTTGCGTGTTCCTTCCTGCAACTGAGAGCTGTTTCCTGAGGCTGTATCAGACGTTCCTACAAACCCCTAGCTCCAATTTCTGCAGTGAGAGACTTTGACTGTATAGCCTTCTCTCCTCAAGCTGTTTGCCAGATCAGCATACTTTTCAGTCTTATAGACTTGAGCATGCCTCATCTGTTCTCATATGGCACCGTAGCTCGATCAGATCAGCGCTTGTGACTGAGAGTGGACTACTAGTCTGGTCTCTGCCAC
>JAFLJL010005840.1:0-12923 GCA_018398815.1 Conus ventricosus | reverse complement strand
CTGCGGTTGGGTGGCGGGTACCTTTCTCTCAAACTTGCTGTCTATCAGCCTCTCGCCTGTCTTTTCACCTGTCGCACGTGCTTCATTTCTTTTAGTTTGAGGTATGCTCACTCTGTGACGTAGCGTGCATGTTGGCCGCCATCGCTTAGGCAGGTTTTCTCTTCACTCGAGCGGAAGATGTCTCTGGGAGCGCCTGCTCCGGTCCTGGTCTTCACCTTATCGTCGAAGGTACAGTCGGTACCTTCATTCCTACAGTCGGCCTGTAGGAGAGGGACTCACTTCATCTTTTTTTTCCGCATCTGCGCTGCTGTTCTCTCGACTGGACAGAGGGCAGAGAGGTCATTTGACCACCTCTTGGGTCACCCACGGGTAGCTGGTAAGCATCAGTTTCGTGGTTTGTTTGTTTTGGTTTTTTGTTGTTAGCCGGCTTATTCTTCTCTGTTGCGCATTTTCTTTTGTTTTCAAATTGTAAAAGAAATATTGTTTGAGACCTTTTCTCTGGTTAATTCAATCTTTAACCTGGCCATTCTAAATTATATCCAAAATTCTTCTCCTGTTTATGCATCTGGTGATGCGGTAGTCGGTGGGGATGGGAGAGAACCTGGTGATTCAGGGTTGGTACTTGCTTGGTCTCGCTCGTCCACCCCTGTCACATTCGCCGGAACTCTATTCTTCGGCCACCGTCTGTTGTGGTGTGCAAGGAGAACGAGTTTTATGTTCGCGAGCGTGCGTACGCATGATTTGTCGTTTGGATGCGTGGTTGGAGATTTGTCTTATTTTTGAAATGTTGATATAAAATGTGGGATAATTGTGCCGTTGAATTATTATTATTTGCAAATGTGGTGGCAGATGTAAAGCAATTTGTTCAGTTCCTAGGAAAGGAAAATGTTAACGTGAGTGAGAGAAGGATGAAGATAATTCATATTTGTTTTATAGCCTGTTAATTTAATGCAGTCTCTTACCTGCTTCGTGTGAGAAGACTTTAACGAACATTCCTGATTTGGTTGGTTTGCTGTGTTATGCTCAGGTCTGTGTTGAGCTGGTGTTGTTGGTGTGTTTAGTAGACCTCCCTCGCCCATCATGCGAGTGGCTGTTAGGGTTTAACAGCATGGGTCAGACTGTACTGACTGCGGGGTTCCAGTACCCGCCTTTCTTCTTTCCTAGCTGTTACCTTTTCCCTCCCCCCGGGGGCTTCACCGAGCACGCACTGGTCGGGGCCACGCACTGGTTGGGACCCGCGCACTGGTTGGTAACGCACACTGGTTGGGACTGCGCGCTGGTTGGTAACGCGCACTGGTTGGGACCGCGCACTGGTTGGTAACGCGCACTGGTTGGGGCCACGCACTGGTTGGGACCACGCACTGGTTGAGGCCACGTACTGGTGGAAAAGCCCGTGGACTTGGCTGGACGGTCCTGATCCCCGTCTAGGACCTCCAGCAACAACGCCCCGTCCTCCGGACGCGCTCCCCACCGTCTGTTTGTGTGCATCAAGGGTGTCGGCCTTGAACGACTCTCTTCAAGAACCGCCCCGGGTTTGGAGCACCTAGTGCGACAGGGTCTCCCAGTAGACTTGGAGAGGCAGGGTGTGGGGCTTTACATGACATGGAAAGGGATGGGTGCTGGAAATGTTATTTTATAATTGTGTATATGTCATATGTGTTGAAATGCTTGATCGTGATTGTGTATGTCGTGTATTGAGATGCTTGATTGTGATTGTGCATGTGTGTGGTGTTGGAATGCTTGATTGTGATTGTGCATGGTGCGTGTGTTGAAATATTTATTTGTGATTGTGTGTGTTGATGTGAATAAATGGGGTGTTGTATCGTAATCTTTCTTGTGTGGGCTCTTGCGAGGCGTGTGAGGTTGGGTCACTCCCTTCACTCCCATCTAAACCGATCCTGTCAGGCAGACCTCCAGGGTCGGTCGTGACAATTGTGGGGGCTCGTCCGGGATTTGAAGGGCTCTGGCTGTCTCTCTCGTTTCGCGGAGTAACCTGTTCAGTCTGTCTGTTTTGTATATGTTTAGTCAGTTTGTCGTGTTTGTTTGTGGGTGGTTGGCTGGGTGACTCTAGCGTGTAGGGAGTCTTTTGGTGGCCTGAAGGAACATCTGGTGTGGCTGGGGAGTCGAGGTGAGACCAGGGGGAATCGACCGCGTCCAGACCTCCTTCCGCCGGGTGCCTCACGCAGATACGGCCGTAAGTCCTTCCTTTCTGTTGCCGCTCAGTCTGCCATTCCTGTTTTGTAGTTAGCCAGTTTTTTTTTTTTTTTACCGGGTGGTTATTGAGTACAGGTGGGTGCATCGGACGTTAGTGTCACTTTTTCCCTCCTCTCCGGATTCCGTCTGCCATTTTGTTTTTTTCCCGGTGAGCCCCACCGCACTGTTGCTCGTGCTGTGGAGCGCGGTGTTGCCAGAGTGGGAGCAGCCGGACATATTTTTTTGTTTTGTTTTTTTTTCGGTGACCCCACCGCACTGTTGCTCGTGCCGTGGAGCGCGGTGTTGCCAGAGTGGGAGCAGCCGGAAAATTTTCCGCACACACACACACACACACACACACACACCCCCCTAAAATATCTGTTTTCAAGTGGAATTGTCTTTCCCCTGTATTTGAGAACCGTAGGATATTGTTGTCATGGCAACGTCCGGTTTCTGGTGGTATGGCGACTCGAGCGTCGAAGAAGAAAGGTCTTCAAAATGTAGTCCCTACTATTAGTACCAGTACTTCGACTACAGTTGACTTCTACTTATTCCAGTGCTGTAGTCGATAGTCCAGCGAGTACTTTCACTACTTCTTCGCTAGGGGATCTTCCTGTTGAGACCCCGACTGGCACTTCCGCTCGGAAGCGTCAGAGTATAGCGAAGCAACTGTGGGCTTCTGTTGGGTCGCAGAGACCGAAACCTTCTCCTCTCCATGCTTCCCCTCGTAAGGAGTATGCCCTGGAGACCTTCCTCATGGGAAAGTCCGAGACCCAAGGGACGGGCCAGACGGGTCACCCTCCTGTGTCGGGAGTGGTAAATCCTGCTCAGGATATCACCTCTGTCCGATGTTTTTGGAGCAACAGCGACGAGAGGATGCTGCCAGGCAGGAAGCCCTGCGTAGGGAAGAGGCTGCACTGCGTAAGGAAGAGGCTTCCAGGCAGGAAGCCCTGCGTAGGGAAGAGGCTGCCAAGCAGGAAGCCTGCGGAGGGAAGACTGATAGGTGAGGCTCTGTGCGAAGAGACTGAAGCAGGAGATTCTGCGTTGGGAAGATGCTATTCGTGTAAGGAGAGGCTGCCAGACAGGAAGCCCTCCGTCGGGAGGAGTTAGATCAGCGTAGGGAAGAGGCAGCTCTGCACAGAGAGGAGGCTGCCAGACAGGAGGCTCTACGTAGGGAAGAGATGGAACAACTTCTTTCGCGCGGCTCCCGCATCTGTAAATCAGGGGGTTAGTCAACAGGCAAGTGATAGAGTTAGAGGCCCAAAATTAAAGCTTCCAGAGTTCAGACCTAGTGAGGACATGATATGTTCTTAGAGCATTTTGACAAGGTAGCTACTTCATACCAATTGTCTGAGGAACAAAAGGCCATGCACCTTTTTTCTGGATTATCTGGTGCTGCAAGGGAGTGTGTGCTCACTCTAAATGAAGGCGCGTCTTGTGCAGACATGCAGTTGGCTCTGCGTAAGCGTTTCCACCTTACCCCAGAGACGTACAGGAGGAAGTTTAGGTCCATGAAAAAGAATAACGACGAGACCTTCGTGCAGTTTGGAGATAGGCTGCGCAAAACGCTAGGGTATTGGCGTCAGTTGGCTAAGCTGGAGCTTGAGGATCTGATTCTCATCGAACAGCTGACCAGACACCGTGTCCCCAGAGTTGAGGATCCGTATAGGCGAGACAGCACCTCAGGATTTCGCGGCTGCGATTCATACCGCTGAGGTGTTTGCTGAAGCCCGTAGGCTTATGGGCATCGCTCAAACACGGACGGGAAAACCCCCACAGGATTCTTTGGCAAAAAGGCGCTGACGACAGCTACGGGTTAAAACAAGGCAGGCATTTTCTCGGGATTTCAGCACCCCCGTTCTGTTTTTTTTTGGGGTCGCCCGGCCACATTAGGAAAAAATTGCCCTAAAGCCCCCCGGTAGTTATGGAGCTATCCCCCCGCTTTCCCGTGCCTGGGGGCTAACGGGGGGTCCATCCCAGCTTCTAGGGGAACAAGTCCCCAAGTTTTTCCCTCTCTTTTTGGGTTCCCCCCTTTGGGACAACCATCGGGAAATTTCGAGACATAAACCGGTTTTTGGGGATAAGGATTTTTTTTTCCCCTAAAGGCCAGCGGGGCGCCATTTTACGATGGGGGCGGTTGGGGGGCTTTTTTTAAACCCTTCCCCCCGCCCTTCTGTACTCTTTTCTATCTCCACCCCCTACTTCTGTGGCAAAAGTGGGGGCCACGCGGGGGGCGCCCCTATGAAATTCCCTTCTAAAGGGGAATACAAACCCTTTGTCGGACGGACGCATCAGTCCGTGCCCTAGGGCCCTGCCCGCCCCGGCGTGTTGGGATTACCACACGCCCAAAGCCAAGAAGCAGGAGCGGGAAATTTTGGCGTCCCGTTTAAAAAGGCCGATCTCGACGAGGTTCTGGCCGGGCCGACCCTTTGCTACCAGGGTCCGTCTTCAGGCCGGGGATTTGGGATGTCCAAACCCGCGAAAACTAGTAGATCGCCCGCCAGCCCCTGCCCAACACGCCAAGGTGATTTCAAGCTCCACAAGGGATCCCCTTTAGGGTTTTCACTCAGGCAGATCTTTGGGCCAAGCAGCTTGTCGTTCCCCAAAGCAAGGAAAATTCTGTTCCCGGCGGGCCCACGATTCACCCCTGGCGGGGCCAGGGGGCCCTCAAAGGGACTCTCGAGCGAGTTAGAAAAGGACTTCTTCGGGCCCCGGGAGGGAACTCACGGGTTAGGCAGTACTGCCGCATTTTGCATGTCCCCAAGGGAAACAGCGCCAAAGGGGGTCGTTTTGGGCGTGTTCCCCTGGGAAATCATCCCAACGGGGTTGGGGACCATTCGGGAAAGGGTTTGGGGGTTGCCCTTTGGGGGGACCCTTTAAATTTCCACCATCCGATCGCGGTCCCCCGCTACATTTGGGTAGGGGTGACTACGCAACTCAAAACCCAGAGGCTGCCCCGCTTAGGACTATCGATCCCCTACTGTTTTTGTTGTTGTTTTTGTCGAACCCTGGCTAAAAGACTCCGGGGTCAACCGAACGGGCCGAAGTACTTGAACACTAGGGACCAAGCATCACGGGGGAAATAAAAAACCTTACTGTGTACCGTTTTTGATTACCCCGCCACGGGGGCAGCCACATTTAACCGACTTGGGGGGATTTTGGAGACGATAAGGGTTATGCTAGGAGCTTGTCATGAAAGAAAAACAATCCCCACAAACTATGCGAGCAAAACAACAATTTTTTATGTACCTTGGTTTTCTAGGCCCCAAAACCCTTGGGCTGACACAGCCTTAAGCCAAGCGGGAATGCCCCCACTGTTTCTGATGCTGTCCGGGGATTTGGGCGCGCACTTTGGCCCGGGGGTGGGAAAAAGACGGCCGGAAAAATTTGTCTGGGGAGGGGTCACACCTCTCCATTTCCGGACCGATCCGGGGCCGGGCAAATTTGTCGACTTTATAAATTAGGGTTTAAAATCAAAAGTCATGCGTTCAATTTTTCCCCTATCAAAGGGGTTCCCGCCAAAACGGATGCTACTATCTTTCCGAGCTCCGTAGTCACACATTGGAAAAACAGGGCAGAGGGACACTTCCCCTCCCAAACCCGGGTTTTTAAACCCCTTTTGATCCTTTTCAGGGTAGGACAGTTTTTTACTTCAGTTTGGGGTTTAACGGTAGTGAATCACCACTGGGGTTTGGATTGTTACTTTCAATTTTTGGAAAAAGGTTTTTTTTATTGTTTGGGTAAAAATTTTTATTATTTAAATTTTCCCCGTAAATTCGGGCCCTGGAATGTTTTATTGGATTTACTACTCTGCGATCACAGAGGGGTTGGGGGCGGTCCCTTGTTGTGAAAATTTGCACCTGCGCGAGGTTTCAAAGGAGCAAATGTAACCCCAGAGAAACAGATGCTTTTAAAGGGGGGTTTTTCACAAATTTAAACGAGGCCTACGACATTGACCCCCTCTAGGGGGTGGAATTTGGGTTTATTTTGTTTAAATTTTCGTTGTTGTTGTCGCGTGTCCTTTCCCCTTTTTTTTGGCTTGGGTGCGGTTGCACCTTGGGGTGTTCAGCTCAGGTTAAAGGGTTTTCTTTTCCCTCTCTCTCTCTAATTCCACTCCCCCTGCCAAATTTATCCTGCAGGTTTCACGGGGGGCCGGACCTTTTTCTCAAAATTGCTGTCTATCAGCCTCTCGCCGGGCTTTTTTACCTTCGCACGTCTTCCCTTTCTTTTAGTTTTTTGTATGCTCCTTGGTCGTGGGATGTTTTGGGCCCCCATCGCTTAGGCAAGGGTTTTTTCTTTACCAGCGGAAGATTCCCCTGGGGGCGCCTGCTCCCGGGGCCTGGGTTTTTCAAACCCTTTTCGTCGAAGGGAAAATCGGTACCCTTTTTTCCACAGTCCGGCCCCGAAAGGGGAGGGACATCCCTTTATCTTTTTTTTTCCGCGTCCCGCGCTGCTGCCCCCCGCTGGGCAGGGGCAAGAGATTTGTTTGACCCCCTCTTCGGGTCCAAACCCCCGGGTAGCTGGGAACATCCCTTTTTTTTGTTTTTTTTGTTTTGGTTTTTTGTTGTTACCGGGTTTTTCTTCTCTGTTTTTGCAAAATTTTTTTTTGTTTTCAAATTGGGAAAAGAAATATTGTTTGGGGACCTTTTCTCTGGTTTAATTTAATCTTTACCGGGCCCTTCAAATTAAAATTTCCCAAAATTTTTTTCCCCCTGTTTTGCATCTGGGAGGGGGTTAAATCGGGGGGATGGAAAAACCTGGGGATTTTGGGTTGGAAATTGCTTGGGCTCGCTTTGTTTTCCCCCCCTGTCACAATTTGCCGGACTCTTATTCTTCGGCCACCGTCTTTTTTTGTGTGTGCAAGGAGAACAGTTTTTTGTTCCGAGCGGGCTAAAAGCATATTTTTTTCCCTTTGGATTTCGTTTGGAAAATTTTTCTTTTTTTGGGAAAATTTTTATATAAAATGTTGGGGTAATTGTCCTTGAATTTTTATTAAATTTCAAATTGGTGGGAGATTAAACAATTAGTTCAGTTCCTAGGAAAGGAAAAAATTTTAAACCCGGGGGTGAGAGGAAAGGATGAAGATAAATTTTTATTTTGTTTTATAGCCTGTTTAAATTTTTTTGCATTCTTTCCTGCTTCGTGGAAAAAGACTTTAACGAAAATTTTCCCGATTTGGTTGGTTTGCTGGTTATGGGTCAGGGCTGTGTTTACTGGTGTTTTTTTTGGTGTGTTTAAAAATAGACCCCCCCGCCCATCATGCGAGTGGCTGTTAAAGGGGTTTAAAACCCGGTCAGATGTAAATGACTGCGGGTTTCCCGTTTCCCGCCATTCTTTTTTCCTGCTGTTTTTCCCCTTTTTCCCCCCCCCCGGGGGTTCACCCCACACGCACTGGTCCGGGGGCCCCGCACTGGGTTTGGGGCCGCGCACTGGTTGGAACGCACACTGTTGGGACCCGGCCTGGTTTTGGGACGCGCAATTGGGTTTGGGGCCCCCGCAAATGGTTGGTAACGCGCACTTTGGGTTGGGGGCCCCCGCCCTGGTTGGGACCCCGACCTGGTTTAGGAAAGTACTTTGGGGAAAAAACCCCGGGGCTTTTGGGTGACGGTCCTGATCCCCCCCCTTTGGACCCCCCAAAAACCCCCCTGTCCCCCGGGACGCGCTCTTTTCCCCCCCGTCTTTTTTTGTTGGCGTCAAAAGGGGGGGCGGCCCTTTAACGCCCCCTTCAAAAACCGACCCGTTTGGAGCACCTGTCAAGGGTGCTCCCCAGGACTTGGGAAGGGAGGGGGGGGCCCTTACATGACAAGGGAAAGGGGTTTGGGGCTGGGAAAAGTTAATTTTTAATTGGGGGGGGGTTTTTAAAGTCATTTTTTGAAAAAGCTTGATCGTGATTGGTATGTCTTTTTATTGAGAACTTGATTTTGGAAAAGTGGGAAGGGTTTTTGGGGTTGGAAAGGGTTGATTGGTTGTGCATGGTGCGTGTGTTGAAATATTTATTTGTGATTGTGTGTGTTGATGTGAATAAATGGGGTGTTGTATCGTAATCTTTTTGTGTGGGCTCTTGCGAGGCGTGTGAGGTTAGTCACTCCCTTCACTCCCATCTAAACCGATCCTGTCAGGGCAGACCTCCAGGGGTCGGTCCCCACAATTGTCACGACCGACCCCTGGAGGTTTTCGATTCAAGCGATGAAGTCTATCGAACTCGATGTCCCGGGGTAGCTCTAGTGTGTCTGTCAGCAAGTCTTTCACGAGTCCTTCACATTCATCTCTGGTTTCGTTGTCACGTCTTCGTATTCCATGAAAGATGGTATTGTTTCTTTTCGAGCGTCCCTCTAAATCGTCAGTTTTTTGTTCTAAAGCCTCCAACCGTTCACACAGAGTTTGATTCTGCTCTTTCAACTGCTGATTTTCATGCTTTAAATCCCTCACTTCCTCCTCAAAGATGCAACCTCTTCATGTAATCCCGCACACATGTCTTTCACTTCTTTCACATCTTTCTTCAAGCCAGAGAGAGAGAGAGAGAAAGACAGAGAGGAGACGGACAGACAGAGAGACAGAAACAGAGTGAGACAGACAGACAGAGACAGACAGACAGACAGAACGCCTATGTAAGTGTCTTTTTCTCAGTCCATTCTTTCTGCTTCCTGTCACATTAATGAAAAGAATGGCAACATGGGACACCGTCTGGAGATCTCAGTGCATTATATATACGCTCTATAAGCAAAACAAAAGGCACAACACAATTTCTAAATGACTTTATTATTATTATTATTATTATATTGGTATTTATATAGCGCCTATCCTCGGTCACAGACCAAGCTCTAAGCGCTTTACAATAAACACACTACCTCACTCACGGACAGACAGACAGACAGAAACAGAGTGAGACAGACAGACAGAGACATACAGACAGACAGAACGCCTTTGTAAGTGTCTTTTTCTCAGTCATGGTTAGAGAGGAGAGAGAGAGAGAGAGAGAGAGAGAGAGAGAGGAGAGAGAGAGAGAGAGAGAGAGAAACAAACAGAGAGAGAGAGACAGAAAGAGAGAGACGGACAGACAGACAGACAGAAACAGAGTGAGTCAGACAGACAGAAACAGAGTGAGACAGACAGACAGAGACAGACAGACAGACATGGTCATATAACTTGCCATGGTTTTTGTGAATTCACGACATTGGACTCTAAACAAGCAAATTGGCTCCCTTGTTTTAGGCCTTTATGACGCTTGCACTGACGTCACGATTAAATACTAACTACAGTGTTGACACGTCTACTCGTGGACCCACATCAAAATATCAGTGCGGAAAAATGACGGAAGACGGGAATTAAGGGACGAACAAGACGGGAGTACCAGCGCTTGATTTGTGCTCTTAACGAAGAAAACACAAATGCACACATCATCCCACCTTCCCTTTCCCTCCCATCTCCATCACCTCCTATCCCGTCTATCTACCTATCTTTTCTCTTTCTCTCGATCTGTATATTCATCTAAGCTAAAGACCTCGCCACAGAGACTGCAGCAAACTGGGGGGGGGGGGGGGGGGGTTAGGTTGTGGGCTCATCCGCCTATGATCCGGAAAACAGCTCTCGATTTCTGGCAAGAAGAGGACCAGGGGTCTAACGGCAGTGGCACAGGCTCAAAAAAGAAGAAAAGTTCCAACTGGATTTGGTCAAGAAGGAACAAAGTGAAAATTCGAAAGTTTCAATATCGGAACTAAAAAGGGTTTTTCGGGGCATTTTGAGGACAAATTTAAATAAATCTTAGCGAGCCCCCAAAAAAAAAAAAACGTGGACAAACCCAGAAGATAAAAAGACGCTTTTCGACCTATTAGGTCTTCTTCGGGAAGAGAAAAATAATCAAGACAACGAAAATGAACGAACAATCAAATTTTCAATAATTACACGCACGTACACGACTAAAAACGGCGTGAAAAAAATACGGATCGATAAAAAGTAAAATAAAGATGAAAGACGTTCACGATCACAATTGACACGCTGATACGTAAAAGAAATACAAACCAAGAAGGTAGCACCCCATATGAATAAAAGTTAGCTCTCGTTGAAAAGTGAGAAAAACGAGCGGACATCAAACAAATCTTAAAAAAATGTTAACGAACCCCCAAAAAAATGTAGACAAACGAATCAAAAGAAAAAACCCGACCTTCTAAAGATCGAATGCGTCGTATTTTTGTCTTGTGATTCGTTTTGCCACGTTTTTTGTTTTGTGTGGTGTGTGGTGGTGGTGTTGTGTGTGTGTGTGGTGTGTGTGTGTGTGGTGGGGTGTGTCTGTCTGTCTGTGTGTTGTGTGGGTGTGTGGTGGTTGTGTGTGGGTTGTGTGTGTTGTGTGTGGGGGTTTTTGTTGTTTGTTTTTGTTTTTGGCGGTTCCTAACAATTTAAGATTTTTTAAGATTTCCCCCTGCGTCGCTCATTTTGCAGCTGACATATTGAGGATTGATCACAAAGATTCGCGCGCGAAAACGCCTGCGCGTGCGTAGTTGTGGGGAGTGTGTGTGTGTGTTGTGTGTGTGGTGTGTGGTGGGTTGTGTGTGGTCTGTGTGTTGTGTGTGTGGGTGTGGTGTGTTGTGTGGTGTGTGGGGGTTTTGTGTCGTGTCTGTTGGTCTTGTCTTTTCTGTGTCTTGTGTCTTGTGTGTGTTGTGTTGTGGTGTGTGTTGGTGGGTTTGTGTGGGGGTTTTTTTTGTGGTGGTGTGTGTGTGTGTGGTGGGGCGTCTGTGTGTATGGTGTGGTGTGTGGTGTGTGTGTGTGTGTGGTGTGTGGGGGCGTGCGTCTGGGTCGTTTTCTTGTGTAGTGTGTGCGTGTGTGATGTGTGCGTATGTGAGAGGTTGCGTGCGTGTGGAGGGGTGCATGAGTGCGTGCGTGCTCCCCTGTGGGGGTTTGTGTGGGTGTGTGGGTTGTGTGTGTGTTGTGTGTGTGGTGGGTTTGTATAGTTGTGTATATAATGTAACGAGGTGTGTGTTTGTGCATTCAAAAATTTTTGCCCAATCCCGTTCAGAACGGTTCGGGGTCGCTTTGGACAAGGCGTAAAACTGTACAAAAGTACTGTATGAAATCGTCAGCAGTCTTCAAGAATATGATCTGTTTTCTTTCCTGTTCGTCCCTTTCTTTGTCGGGCAGGGTGTAGGACAATTTGGAAAAAATCTGGGGTTGCAGGAAAGTTTCCCTTTTTCTTTTTGCTTTTTGGTCCATGTGTGCAAGATGAATATGTACCACAGCCTGTGCCATTTTTGGGGTTCGATCATTCCCTTGTTTATTTACTGTGCTAATTTTAACGCAATGTTTTTGACAAGCTTTAAAAAATCCTTAGAAGTCCCCGCGCACGAACAAAAAGACAATGCAACTGATTGGGTTTTTTACAGGGTGCAGTGGTCTTCCCCCAAATTTCGCATAACGAAGTCGGAGTGAACGACTATACTCTCGAGTATATGTGAATCCCAACAGGGTAAAACGATTCAACGTACCAGATACGGAACCGAAGAAGAATTTAATTCTTGACTGGGAACTTTTAATTCACTAGCTGGATTTTTTTTAAAAAGGGTTTATTTCTCGCCTAACTTTACAAAAATTTTTCAAAAATTGATTTGGGAACTACTGCCCCCAAAAAAACAAGGGAAAAGAAAGACATCAAAAACATCAAAAATAGAAAAACAAATGGGCAGCAAAATTACAAAATCATCGTCTAAGTCCATCGTTATCATAACCGACAACCCACCCACTATAATAGCAATGGGAACCCGTTTGAAAAAATCTCCTCTGCTTACAATAATTTATTTTTCATTAATTTCAATTTTTTAGAGAGAAAAAAAAAAAACTGTTTACGAATCAAACAGAAACAAATTTCAGATTAGCATCATACAAAAACATGCACAAGCCTTTGAAAACCCAAAACAGCATTTAAAAGGGCTCACTTACTCTTCGCGTGGCATTTTAACGTATAGAATTTTAGATGTGACACCCTTATTCTAACACCCAAGGGGGCCATTGTTCATCAAACCTCCTGGTCTGGTTTACGTTCGATAAAAATTTTGGAAAGGTTGCTCAATTTGGGTTTTTATGTTTGTATTGTATCGTTTGGTCTTAAATCGCCCGACATTTCCCCGAAAATGAAGAGGTTTAGTATATCTATTGTTTGTTTGTTTGTTTTTTTTCAATTTTTTTCCAACAATAACACAGACAAAAATCAACATAAGCATTATGCAAACGGGGGGGGGGGGGGGGTAGAAATCAAAAAAAATACGTTATACATAAAAAAGCCCGCACAAAAAAAGCTTCGGGCAGTTCGATTCAATAAAAAAAGAAGAATGAGGAAACGCCACATATTTTAAAATACTTTTTTTTTTCTATAAGACACTCAAAAAAAACATACATCCGCCCTGCCCGACCATGCAGGGTTTGGTGGTTACATGAATTTTACACATATATGAACAGTGCAAACTTTTTAGAGTTAGTTATTACCATCGACCAATAACGCCCGCTTGTTTTTTTTTTTTTTCCCCTCCTTTTAAACCCCCATTTTATTGGAAACACATAGGTTTTTTCGTAGGGGATACCATTTTTCTGTTATAGACGGGAAAAAAACAACACTGGTATGAGCCTCAGGGAAGCCAGGAACGGGGGCCCTGAACGAGAAGTGGACGACTGGCAGACCTATGTGCACATAACAACTTTGTCATCGGTGCAGCGGTTCCCCCCCCAAAAAACATCCACAAAGAAAG
>JAFLJL010005839.1:0-28859 GCA_018398815.1 Conus ventricosus | reverse complement strand
AGCTCTATCTTGTGGTCATTTGAACGAGAGATGTACAAGGGGAAAGTGACAAGCATTGAGACAGGGAGCAAGTGACACCTACCCCCCCCCACTCCGTAACATTTGGCGCTGCGAGCGGCGAAGGTGATGGGGACAAAAAGGAAGTAAAAAACAAAAAAAATTCAGACTAGATAAACCCTCGAGGTACACAGTCACTAGACTGGAGTTTTTATGCTTTTGTGTTGCCTTGGGTGCAGGCTACACAGTTATCTTGTTATGGGCTCTGGCATGCGTGTGGGAAACAGACGTTCAAAACGGGCCAGCTAAGGATAATCCCTGAAAGATGGCATGATAATGCTTGGAGATGGACCAAAGGATTCTTTTTCTATGTTGGACTGTAAAGAAGTTTGGGTGCAACTTGTTTGACAAGGTTCTTGTGAAAAGGCAGATTACTCCCTTCCACTATCGGTATATCTGACTGATCTAAAAGAAGTATTTGCATGATATTTTGTTTGTTAATTTTTGTGTAGTGTGTGTTGTGTGTGCGCTTTTGTAGGTTTGGTTTTGAAATGCGTTCATGCTGTTCTCTTCTGTGCGTTTATTTTTCTCTTCCCTTCATCGTTTTTTATTATGGAGTACGGCATGAGAGAAAGTGTGTGTAGATTGTTAGAGTAGTGTATGTTACTTGTTAAATGAAAGATTTTATCTCGGTTTGCTTGCTTGCTTCATGGAATTTATTGTGGGTTGGTTTGTCTGTTCCCACTGTGTTCCTTTCCTTCTTTTTCCAAGTGAGCTAGATCAGTCCCATAGTTGTGGGATTTAGGAGACTGAGATAGATGGACCCTCCTTTATATCTTCTCTCAACTTGTGGAAACCTTGAAATGAGGGTAAGCTGTTCGGGTGATGAGGATTGCATGGTTCTTGAGGTCCTTAGTTAAATTGTGTGTGGGACACTGCCAACTTAATAAGGGCAGTCCATTGCCAACTGAACTTCACGTTGGGCTGTGGTAGTCTCTAAAACTGTAAGAGTTGAAGTGCCACGTCTGTGGTGTTCGGAAGTGCTAAAGACTTAAAGGATAAGCACGCCAATGCTTCGTAGGGAAGGTTGGCTGTGTTATAAGGTTATGTACATTCCATACTAAATATTTCTTTACGTTAAAGTGGGAAATATCAGGTATAAGCGGTAGTGCAGTGATGGAAACCTATTAGTGTGGTTTGAGTTCAGATCACCGGCGGCCCTCCAAGTTCCTCGCCCTCATGACATCAATTTTGTGAACCAATATCTTGTTTTCATTGTCACTTATTCTTTTAGTATTTTCATGTTATGTATTTTTGTTTGTGTTATCACTTATTGTTAGTATTCCTTTTTTTCACTTTTAACTTTTAGGGTACTTCTTGTTATGTCATTTTTTTTTATGTGTTTCACTTATGTTATTATTTTGAGGAAGTTGTCATGATCCTAAGACTATTATTAGAAGCTAAGAAATGTTTTTTTTTTTTGTCTTTTGTTTCAGACAGCTCGGTCGGGATTTTGTTTTAGGTAGGGAATCTTCTGAGGGGAAATTTGTAGTTAATTGGGCAAACATCATCTTGGCTCGCCATTTAGTTAGGACGTAGGGTTCTTATATTGTAGACCTTTTCCACATCACCTATGCCTCCACAACACATTTGGGGAATAAAAGAACTGGATTTGGGTCTCTATGTGGTCATTTGAACGAGTGATGTACATAGGGAAGTGACAAGACATTGAGTCAGGGAGCAAGTGACACCCTACCCCCCACTCCGTAACATTGACGCTGCGAGCAGGATGGTGATGGGGACCCAAAAGGAAGTAAAAAACAAAAAAATTCTGACTAGATAAACCCACGAGGCTACACAGGGACACTCCGACTGGGGTTTTAGGCTTTGTGTTGCCTTGGGTGGGCTACACAGTTTTCTTTGTTTTGGGGCTCTGGCATGCGTGGTGGAAACAGAGTTCAAACCGGCCAGCCTAAGGATAATCCCTGGAATGATTGGCATGATAATGCTTTGAGTTGGACCAAAGGATCGTTTTCTATGTTGGACTGTAAATGAGTTTGGGTGCAACTTGCTTGAAAGTCTTGGGAAAAGGCAGATTACCTCCCTCCACTATCGGTCTACTGATGATTTAAAGGAAATTATTTGCCTGATATATTGTTTGTTATATTTGGTGTGTGTGTGTGTGTGTGCGCTTTTTGTAGGTTTGGTTTTGATGGTTCATGCTGTTCTTTCTGTGAGTGTATTTTTACTCTTCCCTTCATTGTTTTTTATTATGGAGTCGGATGAGGAGCAAGTGTGGAGATTGTTAGAGTTAGTGTAGTATATTGTTAAATGGAAATATTTTATCTCGTTTTGCCTTGCTTGCTCACTGGAATTGTGTAGTGGGGTTGGTTATGTCTGTTCCCATGTGTTTCCTTTCCATCTTTTCTCCAAGGGAGCTAGATCAGTCCCTAGTTGTGGGATTAGGAGTCTGAGACTAGATGGACCCTCCTTTTATATCTTCTCTCAACTTGGTGGAGAACCTTGAAATGGGGTAAAGCCTGTTCGGGGGTGATGAGGAGGCATGAGTTCTTGAGGTCCTTAGTTAATTGGGTGTTGGGACACTGCCAAAATAATAGGGGCACGTCCATGCAACAGGAAGTCACATTTGGGCTGATGGTAGTCTTAAAACTGTAAGAGTTGAGATGGCCACGTCTGTGGTTGTGAAGTGCTTAAAGCCTCTAAAGGATAAGCTCGCCAATGCTTCGTAGGAAGTTGGCTGTGTTTATATGTTATGTACATGTCCATACAATATTCTTTAGTAAAGTGGGAAATAACCAGGTATAAGCGGCTAGTGCTCGTGATGTGGAAAACCAATAGTGTGGTTTGCGTTCAAGATCCACTGCGCCTCATGTTCCTCGACCTCAATGACATCAATTTGTGAACCCAATAATTTGTTTCTTTGTGCATTTATTCTTTTAGTATTTCATGTTATGTATTTTGTTTGTGTGTATCAATTATTGTTAGTATTCCTTTTTTTTCACTTTTACTTTTAGGGGTACTCTTGTTATGTCATTTTTTTTATGTGTTTCACTTAGGTTATTATTTTGATGAATGTTGTCATGAACTAAGACTATTATTAGAAAGCTAGATGTTTTTTTTTTGTCTTTTGTTTCAGACAGCTCGGTGGGTTTTTGTTTTAGGTAGGGAAATCTTCTGAGGGGAAAATTTGAAGTAATTGGGCAAACATCATCTTCGGTCGCCCATTTAGTTAGTGGACGTAGGGTTCTTATCATTGTATACATGTCCTCACCACCTATGCCCCCACAACAACATTTGGGCAATAAAGAACTGGAATTTGGAGCTCTCTCATGTGCGGTCATTTGAACGAGAGATGTACAAGGGGGAAGTGACAAGCATTGAGACAGGGAGATGTGACACCCTACCCCCCCCACTCGTAACATTTGGCGCTGCGAGCAGGATGGTTGATGGGGACAAAAAGGAAGTAAAAAACAAAAAAAATTCAGACTACCGATTTAAACCCACCGAGCTACACAGGACCACTACGACTGGGTTTTTATGCTTTGTGTTTGCCTTGGGTGAGGGCTACACAGTTTTCTTTGTTTTGGGCTCTGGCATGCGTGGTGGAAACAGACGTTCAAACCGGGCCAGCCTAATGGATAATCCCTGAAAGTTTGGCATGATAATGCTTGGAGATGGACAAAGGATATTTTTTTTCTTCTTTGTTGACTGTAAAGAAGTTTGGGTGCAACTTGTTTGAATGGTCTTGTGAAAGGCCAGATTACCTCCCTTCCACTTCGGTCTACTGACTGATCTAAAAGACTTATTTGCCTGATATTTTGTTTGTTATTTTTGTGTGTGTGTGTGTGTGTGCGGCTTTTTGTAGGTTTGGTTTTGATATGGTTCATGCTGTCTCTTCTGTGAGTTTATTTTTCCTCTTCCCTTCATTGTTTTTATTATGGAGTACGGCATGAGAGGAAAGTGTGTGTAGATTGTTAGAGTTAGTGTATGTTTATTGTTAACAGGAAAATTTTTATCTCGGTTGTGCCCTTTGCTTGCTCCACTGGAATTTATTGTGGGGTTGGTTATGTCTGTTCCCACTGTGTTTCTTTCATTCTTTTCTCAAGGAGCTAGATCAGTCCCTAGTTGTGGGATTAGGGACTAGACTAGATGACCCCTCCTTTTATATATTCTCTCAACTTGGTGGAAAAACCTTGGAAATGGGGTTAAAGCCTGTTCGGGGTTGATGAGATGCATGGTCTTGAGGTCCTTAGTTTAAAATGTGTGGGACACTGCCAATAATAGGGCAAGTCCATGCAACAGAAGTTCACAGTTGGGCTGTGGTCGTCTTAAACTGTAAGAGTGAGATGCCACAGTCTGTGGGTGAAGTGCTAAAGCCTTAAAGGATAAGCACGCCAATGCTTCGTAGGGAAAGTTGGCTGTGTTTAGAATGTATGTACATGTCCATACCAATATTTCTTATGTAAGTGGGAAATAACCAGGTATAAGCGGCTAGTGCAGTGCTGTGTGAAAACCAATAGTGTGGTTTGAGTTCAAGATTCCACCTGCGGCCTCATGTTCCTCGGCCCTCAATGACATCAATTTAGTGAACCAATATCTTGTTTTCTTTGTCACTTATTCTTTTAGTATTCATGTTATGTTATTTGTTTGTGTGTATCACTTATTGTTAGTATTCCTTTTTTTAACTTTTACTATTAGGGGTACATCTTGTTATGTCATTTTTTTATGTGTTTCACTTATGATAATATTTTGATGAATGTTGTCATGATCCTAAGACTATTATTAGGAAGCTAAGAATGTTTTTTTTTTTTTGTCTTTGTTTCGACAGGCTCGGTGGGTTTTTGTTTTAGGTAGTGGGAATCTTCTGAGGGGAAAATTTGAGGTTTAATTGGGCAAACATCATCTTCGGCTCGCCCATTTAGTTAGGGACGTAGGTCTTAAATTGTATACATGTCCTCATCACTTGCCCCACCACACATTTGGGCAATAAAAGAATGGAATTATGGAGCTCTCTCATGTGGTCATTTGAACGAGAGATGTCCAGGGGAAGTGACCATGCATTGAGACAGCGGAGCAAGTGACACCCTACCCCCACTCGTAACATTTGGGCGCTGCGAGCGGATGTGATGGAGGACAAAAAAGGAAGTAATACCCCACACACCATTCCCAGATAGATAAACAACCGAGGCTTCACAGACCACTACGACTGGGTTTTTATGCCCTTTTTGTGTGGCCTGGGGTGAGGCTACTCAGTTTTCTTTGTTTTGGGGCTCTGGCAGGCGTGGTGGAAACAGACGTTCAAACCGGGCCGACTAAGGATAATCCCTGGAAAGATTGCATGATAATGCTTTTGAGATGGACCAAAGTCGTTTTCTATGGTTGACTGTTAAAGATGTTTTGGGTGCACTGTGTTTGAAGTTCTTGTGAAAAGCCAGATTACCATCCCTTCCACTATCGGTCTACTGACCCCCCCCCCCCCCCCCCCCGATCTTTAAAGAATTATTTGCCTGATATTTTGTTTGTTTTATTTTTGTGTGTGTGCTGTGTGTCCTCGTTGTGCGAGTGTGCGCTTTTTGGAGGTTTGGTTTTGAATGGTTCATGCTGTTCGCTTCTGTGCGTTTATTTTTCTTTCCCTTCATTTGTTTATTATTTATGGAGTACGGCATGAGGTGAAAGTGTGTGTGGATTGTTAGAGTTAGTGTTATGTATATTGTTAAATGAAAATATTTTATCTCGGTTTTGCCTTGCTTGCTCACTGGGAATTTATTGTTGGGGGGGTTATGTCTGCTTCCCACTGTTTTCTTTCCATCTTTTCTCAAGGAGCTAGTTCAGTCTCGTTGGTGGGATTAGGAGACTGAGACTGATGAACCCTTCCTTTTATTATCTTCTCTTCAACTTGGTGAACTTGAAAATGGGGTTAAGCCTTTTCGGGGTTGATGAGGATGCATGGTTCTTGAGGTCTTAGTTAAATGTGAGTGGGACACTGCCAAATAATAGGGCAGTCCATGCAAAGACAGTTTCACAGTGGGCTGTGGTAGTCTTAAACTGTAAGAGTTGAGATGCAACAGTCTGTGGGTGTGAAGTGCTAAAGCCTCTAAAGGATAAGCACGCCAATGCTTCGTAGGAAGTTGGCTGTGTTTTAATGTTATGTACATGTCCATACCAATATTTCTTTACGTAAAGTGGGAAATAAACCAGGTATTAAGGGCTAGTGCAGTGATGTGAAAACCAATGTGTGGTTGAGTTCAAGATACACCTGCGGCCTCAAGTTCCTCGCCCTCTAAGACATCAATTTGTGAACCATATCTTGTTCTTTGTCACTTTATTTCTTTTAGTATTTCAAGTTAGTATTTTGTTTGTGTGTATCACTTATTGTAGTATCTTTTTTTTCACTTTTACTTTTTGGGGTACTTCTTGTTATTGTCATTTTTTTTGTGTTTCACTTATGTTATTATTTTGATGAAATGTGATCATGATCTAAGACTATTTAGAAAGCTAGACTGTTTTTTTTTTGTCTTTTGTTTCGACAGCTCGGTGGGTTTTGTTTTAGGTAGGGAATTTTGAGGGGAAAATTTGAGGTTCAATTGGGAACATCAGCTTCGGCTCGCCCATTAGTTAGGGACGTAGGTTCTTCATTGTCTACATGTACTCATCACCTATGCCCCACAACAAACATTTGGGCAATAAAAGAACTGGAATGGAGCCTCTCTCATGTGGTCATTTGAACGAGAGATGTATAAGGGGAAGTGACAAGCATGAGACAGGGAGCAGTGACACCCTACCCCCCCACTCCCGTAACATTTTGGCGTGCGAGCAGGATGGTGATGGGGACAAAAGGAAGTAAAAAACAAAAAAAAATTCAGACTAGATAAACCCACGAGGCTACACAGACACTACGACTGGGTTTTTATGCTTTGGGTTGCCTTGGGTGAGGCTACCAGTTTTCTTTGTCTTTGGGGCTCTGGCAAGCGTGGTGGAAACTGTCGTTCAAACGGGCAGCCTAAGGATAATCCCTGGAAAGAATGCATGATATGCTTGTGAGATGCGACCACGGATCTTTTTTTATGTTGGCTGATTAAAGAAGTTTGGGTGCAACTCCTGTTTGAAAGGTCTTGTGAAAAGCCAGATTACTCCTTCACTATCGTCTACTGACTGATCTGAAAAGAATTATTTGCCTGATATTTTGTTTTGTTTATTTTGTGTGTGTGTTTATGTGTGTGTGTGTGCGCTTTTTTGTAGTTTTGGTTTTGAATGGTTCATGTGTTCTCTTCTGGGTGTATTTTTCCTCTTCCCTTCATTGTTTTTTATTATGGAGTTACGGCATGAGAGAAAGTGTGTGTAGATTGTAGAGATTTAGTGTATGTATATTGTTTAAATGAAATTATTTATCTCGGTTTTGCCTTTCTTGCTCACTGGAAATTTATTGTGGGGTTGGTTATGTTGTTCCCACTGTGTTTCCTTTCCCATCTTTTTCCAAAGGAGCTAGATCAGTCCCTAGTTGTGGGATTAGGAGACTGGGACTAGATGACCCTTACTTTTATATCTTCTCTAAACTTGGTGGAATATCCCTTGAAATGGGGTAAGCCTGTTCGGGTTGATGAGGATGCATGGTTCTTGAGGTACTTAGGTTAAATGTGTGTGGGACACTGCCAAATACTAGGGCAAGTCCATGCAACAGTAGTTCACCAAGTTGGGCTGTGGTAGTCTTAAAACTGTAAAGTTGAGATGCCCCCAGCTGTGGTGTGAAGTGCTTAAAGCCTCTAAAGAATAAGCACGCCAAAGTTCGTAGGGAAGTTGGCTGTGGTTTATAATGTTAATGTAATGGTCCATACCCATATTCTTTACGTAAAAGTGGGGAATAACCAGGTATAAGCGGCTGTGCAGTGAGTTGAAAACCAATAGTGTGGTTTGAGTCAAGATCCACCTGCGGCCTCAAGTTTCCTCGCCTCCTATGACATTTCAATTTGTGAACCAAGATCTTGTTTTCTTGTCACTTATTCTTTTAGTATTTATGTTATGTATTTTGTTTGTGGTGTATAACTTATGTTAGTATTCCTGTTTTTACACTTTTTACTTAGGGGTACTTCTTGTTATGTCATTTTTTTATGTGTTTCACTTATGTTATTATTTTGAATGAATGTTGTCTTGCATCATTAGACTATTATTAGAAAGCTAAGAATGTTTTTTTTTTTTTCTTTTGTTTCAGACTTCGGTGGGGTTTTGTTTATGTGGGAATCTTCTGAGGGGAAAATTTGAAGGTTAATTGGGGCAAACTTATCTTCGGCTAGCAATTTAGTTAGGGACGGAGGGTTCTTATCAATTGTATACCATGTCTCATCACCTATGCACAACAACACAATTTGGGCATAAAGACTGGAATTTGGAGCTCTCTCATGTGGTCATTTGAAGAGAGATGTACAGGTGAAGTGTACAGGCTATTGAGGACAGGAGCAAGTGACACCCTACCCCCCACTCGTAACATTGGCGCTGCGAGCAGGATGGTGATGGGGACAAAAGGAAAGTAAAACCAAAAAAAAATTTCAGACTAGATAAACCAACCGAGGGCTACACAGACCCTACGACTGGGTTTTTTTTTTATGCTTTGTGTTGCTTGGGTGAGGCTACACAGTTTTCTTTGTTTTGGGGCTCTGGCATGCGTGGTGGAAAACAGACGTTCAAACCGGGCAGCCTAAGGATAATCACTGGAAGATTGGCATGATAATGCTTTGAGATGGACCAAAGGATCTTGTCTATGTTGGACCTGTAGAAAGAAGTTTGGGTGGCAACTTGTTTGAAAGGTCTTGTGAAAAGCCAGATTACTCACATCCCTAAGGGTCTACTGGACTGATCTAAAAGAATTATTTGCTGATATTTTGTTTGTTTATTTTTGTGTGTGTGTGTGTGTGTGTGCAGCTTTTGTAGGTTTGGTTTTTGAAATGGTTCATGCTGTTCTCTTTCTGTGAGTTTATTTTTCCTCTTCCCTTCATGTGTTTTTTATTATGGAGTACGGCATGAGGAGGAAAGTGTGTGTGATTGTTAGAGTAAGTGTATGTATATTGTTAAATGAAAATATTTTATCTCGGTTTTTGCCTTGCTTGCTCACTGGAATTATTTGGGGTTGGTTATGTCTGTTCCCACTGTGTTTCCTTTCCATCTTTTCTCCAAGGAGCTAGATCAGTCCCTAGTTGTGGGATTTAGGAGACTGAGACTAGATGGACCCCTTCCTTTATATCTTCTTCAAATTGGCTGGAATCCTTGAAATGGGGCTACACTGACCAATGTTCGGGTTGATGAGGTGATGGTTCTTGAGGGTCCTTAGTTAAATGTGTGTGGGACACTGGCCATAATAAATAGGCAATCCAATGCCAATCACGACAGTTCACAGTTGGGCTGTGTAATGTAGTTCTTAAATCCTGTAAGAGTTGAGATGCACACAGTCTGGGTGTGAAGTGCTAAAGCCTCTAAAGGATAAAGCACGCCAATGCTTCGTTGGGAGTTGGCTGTGTATATAATGTGATGTACATTCCATACCAATATTTCTTTACGTAAAGTGGGAAATAAACCAGGTATAAGGGCTAGTGCAGTGATGTGAAACAATAGTGTGGTTTGAATTCAAGATCCACTGCGGCTCAAGTTTAGCCTCAATGAATCAATTTGTGGAACAATATCTGTTTTCTATGTCACTTATTTTTTTAGTATTTCATGTTATGTATTTTGTGGGTGTATCACTTATTGTTAGTATCCTTTTTTTTTACTTTTACTTTTAGGGGTTACTTCTTGTTATGTCATTTTTTTTTATGTGTTTCACCTTATGTTTAGTATTTTGATGAATGTTGTTCATGATCCTAAGCTCTTATAGAAAGCTAAGAATGTTTTTTTTTTGTTTTTGTTTAGACAGCTCGTTGGTTTTTGTTTTAGGTCGGGAATCTCTGAGGGGAAAATTTGAAGGTTAATTGGCAAACATCATCTTCGGCTCGCCCATGTAGTTAGGGACGTAGGGTTTTATCATTGTATACATGTCCTCATCACCTAAGCCCACAAAAACATTTTGGTTTGTTGCAATAAAGAACTGGAATTTGGGCTCTCTAGGTGGTCATTTGAACGAGAGATGTACAAGAGGGAAGTGACAAGCTTGAGACAGGGAGCAGTGACACCCTACCCCCCCCCCCCACTCCGTAACATTTGGGCGCTGCGAGCAGGATGGTGAGGGGGACAAAAGGATGTAAAACAAAAAATTCAGACTAGATAAACCCCACCGAGGCTACACAGACCTACGACTGGGTTTGTTTGCCTTTGTGTTGCTTGGGTGAGGTACACGTTTTCTTTGTTTTGGGGCTCTGGCATGCGTGGTGGGAAACGAGTTCCAAACGGGCCAGCTAAGGATAATCCTGGAAGTGGGCATGAAAATGCTTTGAGATGGGACCACAAGGATCTTTTTCTATGTTGGATGTAGAGAAGTTTGGGTGGCAACTGTTTGAAAGGTCTTGTGAAAAGGCCAGATTACCTCCCTTCCACTATCGGTTACTGATGATCTAAAGAATTATTTGCTGATATTTTGTTTGTTTTTTTTTGGGAGTGTTGTGTGTGTGTGCGCTTTTTGTTGTTTGGTTTTGACTGGTTCATGCTTCTCTTCTGCGAGTTTATTTTTCTCTTCCCTTATTGTTTTTTTATTATGGAGTACGGCTGAAGAGAAAAGTGTGTGTAAGATTGTTGAGTAAGTGTATGTATATTGTCTAAATGAAAATATTTTATCTCGGGGGATTTTGCCTGCTTGTCATGGAATTTATTGTGGGGGTTGGTTATGTCTGTTCCCACACTGTGTTTCTTTCCATCTTTTCTCCAAGGGAGCTAGATCAGTCCCTAGTTGTGGGATTAGGAGACTGAGGACTAGATGACCCCCTTCCTTTATATTCTTCTCTCAACTTGGTGGAAACCTGAAAAGGGGTAAAGGCCTGTTCGGGGTTGATGTGGATGCTTGGTTCTTGAGGTCCTAGTTAAATGTTGTGTGGGACCCTGCCATATGAATAGGGCAAGTCATTGCAACAGAAGTTCACAGTTGGGCTGGTTCATGGTAGTCTTCAAAACTGTAAGAGTTGAGATGCCAACAGTCTGTGGTGTGAAGTGTAAAGCCATTAAGATAGCACGCCAATGTTCGTAGGGAAGTTGGCTGTGTTTATAATGTTTATGTACATGTTCCATACCCATATTTCTTTACGTAAAGTGGGAAATAACAGGTTTAAAGCGGCTAGTGCCTGTGATGTGAAAACCAATAGTGTGTTTGAGTTCAAGTTCCACTGCGGCCTCAAGTCTAGCCCTCAATGACATCAATTTGTGAACCATATTTGTTTTCTTTGTCACTTATTTTTTGTATTTCATGTTATGTATTTGTTGTGTGTATCACTTATTGTTAGTTTTCTTTTTTTTCACTTTTATTTTAGGGGTATTCTTGTTATGTCATTTTTTTTATGTGTTTCACTTATGGTTAGTATTTTGGATGAATGTTGTCCATGATCCTAAGATATTATTAGAAAGCTAAGAATGTGTTTTTTTGTTCTTTTGTTTCAGACAGCTCGGTGGTTTTTGTTTTAGGTAGGAATCTACTGAGGGAAAATTTGAAGGTTTAATTGGGCAATACATCATCTTCGCTCGCCTTTTTTTAGGGAGTAGGGTTCTTATCGTGTATGACATGTCCTCATCACCTATGCCCCCAAAAAACATTTGGGCAATAAAAAGAACTGGAATTTGGAAGCCTCTCTCATGGCGGTCATTTGAACGAGAGATGTACAAGGGGAAGTGACAAGCTTGAGACAGGGTGCAAGTGACACCCTACCCCCCACTCCGTAACATTTGGCGCTGGAGCAGGATGGTGATGGGGACAAAAAGGAAGTTAAAACAAAAAATTAGACTAGATAAACCCACCGAGGATACACAGACCCTGCCTGGGTTTTATGCTTTTGTTGCCTTGGGGGTGAGGCTACACAGTTTTCTTTGTTTTGGGGCTTGGCTGCGTGGTGGAAACCGACGTCAAACCGGCCAGCCTAAGGATAATCTGGAAAAAGAAAATTGGCATGATAAATGCTTTGAGTGGACCAAAGGGATCTTTTTCTATGTTGTGACAGGTAGGAAGTTTGGGGGTGCAACTTGTTGAAAGGTCTTGTGAAAAGGCCAGATTACTCCCTTCCACTATCGGTTATGATGATCTAAAAGGAATTATTTGCTATATTTTTGTTTATTTGTTTTATTTGTGTGTGTGTGTGTGTGTGTGTGTGTGTGTGCGCTTTTTGTAGGTTGGGGTTTGAATGGTTCATGCTGTTCTCTTCTGTGAGTTATTTTTCCTCTTCCCTTCATTGGTTTTTTATTATGGAGACGGGCATGAGAGAAAGTGTGTATAGATTGTTAGAGTAAGTGTATGTTATTGTTAATGAAAATTATTTTATCTCGGTTTTGCATGTGCTTGCTCATGGAATTTATTGTGGGGTTGGTTATGTCTGTTCCCCTGTGTTTCCTTTCCATCTTTTCTCCAAGGAGTTGATCAGTCCCTAGATGTGGGATTAGGAGACTGAGACTAGATGACCCCTTCCTTTTATATCTTCTCTCAACTTGGTGGAAACCTTGAAATGGGGTAAAGCCTGTTGGGGTTGCTGAGGATGCATGTTCTTGTGGTCCTTAGTTAATTGTGTGTGGGACACTGCCAATTAATAGGGCCAGTCATGCAACAGAAGTTCACAGTTGGGTGTGGCTAGTCTTAAAACTGTAAGAGTTGAGATGCCACAGTCTGTTGCGTGTGAAGTGCGCTAAAGCTTCTTAAGGATAAGCACGCCAATGCTTCTTAGGGAGGAAGTCTGGCTGTTGTTATAATGTTATGTACATGTCCATACCAATTTTTCTTTACGTAAAGTGGAAATAACCAGGTATAAGCGGCTAGTGCAGTGATGTGAAAACCACTAGTTTGGTTTGGTTCAAGCTTCCACCTGCGGCCTCAAGTTCCTAGCCCTCCATGACCATCAATTGTGAACCAATATCTTGTTTTCTTTGTCACTTATTTTTTTTAGTATTTTCATGTTATGTATTTGTTTGTGTGTATCATTATTGTTAGTATTCCTTTTTTTTCAACTTTTTCTTTTAGGGGTACTTCGTGTTATGTCATTTTTTGTATGTGTTTCACTTATGTTATTATTTGATGATGTTGTCATGATCTAAGACTATAATTAGAAAGCTAAGAATGTTTTTTTTTTGTCTTTTGTTTCAGACAGCTCGGTGGGTTTTTTGGTTTTGGTAGGGAATCTTCTGAGGGGAAAATTTGAAGGTTAATTGGGCAAACATCATCTTCGGCGTCGCCAGTTGTTAGGGCCGTAGGGTTTTATCATTGTAGAATGTCCTATCACTATGCCCCCACAACAACATTTGGGCAATAAAAGAACTGGAATTTGGAGCTCTCTCATGTGGTATAAGCAAGCGTGTCTGTCAATAGTGATTTACCAGACATAACGTACAGTATCCTAAAAATCACTATATAGGGGTGAGTTACATTTTAAGAGCTTCAAAATAACCTTAACCAAGGTTAATAATTGAGTACCACACTCAATAATTGACTAGTCCCCCGACTGTCAAATGCTCAATCCCTTTAGAGTAATTTTTTCTATTACTCTATCCATTTAATGAAAATTCTCGTCAGAATTAACATTAGTCCTAGACCCCTGTCACAGGACATGGATACAAAAAAGTAACTCGAATACCACATATTCAAGAACTCTCTATGCCCCGTCATAGGTTACACCCAGATTGTTGCATCAACATCCACAAATCGACCGAAGGTCCCTGGTCCCTATCTAGAAAAATATGTTTATAATTAATAATCACATATAAATTCTACTTCTACTGTCAAATTTTCCATCCATGCGAGTCATAACGTTGATTGAAAATGTTTTTGTTTTTTTTGTCCATCCAAATAATTCATATGGTCTTTCCACGTCTTTGAACATCTCTGAGTCACAACGTTGATTGAAAATGTTATTCATTCCAAATGGTTTATAGTGTCTTTTCACGTCCTTGAACAGTTCATTGTGTTTTTGCAAGTGCGTGTAACGCAAGATCTGTTTCCCACATACAGTTTTTAGAAAAGTTTATTTCACCGTGTACGACGACACAAAAGCGGGAAACGTGGTCTTGAACATGTCGACGTCACACGTGTGAAGTAGCTTGAACTTGCGATGCGATGGATGACAGCTACGGAGTGCAACGAGGGATGACAGCGACTTCCATCAGCCTTGTTCCTGCAACAATCCATCTCACAGCAAAAAAACATGTTCTCCATCTAACAAGTTTAATGCTATGATAATACAAGCATACGCATCCGCATGACCCTCACTCCACCAGACGAGACAACACATCCGCTTCATAATTACTTGCCCCTGGGATTGGCAAATTGAAAATGAATAATCTTGCAGTGCAAGACCCCAGCGCAAAACACGCGCATTTGTAGGTTTAGCGTTTTCCAAGACTGAAAGCGGTTTGTGATCCGTCTCGACAATGAAGTGACGACCAAACTGATAGCGCTGGAATTTCTCCACGGCCCAGATAAGCGCAAGGCACTCCCGCTCAATAGTTGAGTACCTTGTTTCTCTGTCCAGGAGCCTCCGCTTGCGTATAGGATTGGGTGCACTTGCCCTTTTTTGGGACTGCAGCAAAACCGCCCCTATGCCCACTGATGAAGCATCAGTGCGCACAATGAAGGTCTGCGCAAAGTCAGGCAATGCCACGACAGGACTTTTGGATAATACCGCTTTCACTGTGTCAAACGCAGTTTGACAAGCGGGTGACCACTTCACCTTGCTTGGACACATTCTCTTTGTCAAATCCCCCAAAAGGGTGCCACTGTGCCTGAGAAGTGCGGTATGTACCGACGATAAAATCCTGCCATGCCCAAAAATGAACGAACTTGTCGCTTTGTTGTTGGTACACTGACTGACAAAACTTGTGAAACCTTGCTTGGTTCTGGTGACATCTCATTGCCCCCGATGACATGTCCCAAGAAGGTAATCTTCTGATAGCCTACTTCAATCTTACTAGGCCGAGCTGTAAGTCCATGCAAAGACAACTCTCTCAACAAAGCGTCAAGTGATGATAAGTGGCGTGTCCAGCTGACAGTAGCCACCAAAATGTCGTCGAAGAAATTCAACGCATCGAACTTCTTCAAATGCAATTTCCTCATCATGCGTGCAAATGTGGGTTGGGGCTGTGGATAAACCCAAAAGGCACGCGCTTGAATTGAAAAAAAGCCCCGTGGAGTCCGAAAAGCGGTTTTCTCCCTATCACCCTCAGCCATCTTAATCTGCCAATATCCTTTGGTCAGATCAATTTTGGTGAACCACTTTTTGTCTTGAGAGAAATGAATAGCTCCTCCCGCTCCACATCTGGAATTGGTTCAGAATCAAACTGTGTCACCTTGTTGATTTCTTCGCATGTCAATGCAAAAGCGCACAGTACCATCTCTCTTCCGGATCAGAACGACTGGTGATGAAAATGGGGAACAAGATGGTTCTATGATATCCATTTGTAACATTTTATCAATTTCTTTTTTGACCAAGTCGTCTGAACCGAAAGGAAGAGGATACTGCCGAACATTCACAGGTTTTGATACTGTGAGCGAAATGCGATGTTCGCATAAATCAGTGACGCCTGGAACATCAGTAAGCATCTCAGAGTGCTTTTCCATGACCTGTTCAATTTGTAGCCTCTTGTCCTGTGGCAAGGCAACATCATATTGACCTCTTTCACACCTTCAGTTTGCACTGTGGGAACTGTTTGTATAGACCACTTTGGAAGTAGTCTCTGGTACACCTTCATTTTCATCACATAAAGGTAGCACTGACACTGACGCAAGTACCACTTCCTTTTGTATCTCTCAAAATGTTGATGTGAAACAATTTATGTACCCCATTCATGTCGATAAGGTAATCATTCACATCATGTCTCTTGAGTACAACAAATGGGCCCTTCCATTTCAACAACATTTTGTTTGTGTCATTGGGCAGCAACACTAACACCTGATCACCAATTGACAATTTTCTGTCACTTCCCTTCTGAAGTTTATACTGTCTGTGTCTACGACCAGCTTCCTGCACCGACTTTTGTGCTAAGTCAATCATGTCAGTCAAAGTGGGCTTCATGTGTTGTACATAATCATGTATTGGTTCACTGTGTTCTGGTTATCACCTGTCCATGATTCATACAAGAGTTGGGTAGGACCCCTGGGTACTCTGCCATACAGTAACTGAAAGCAGAAAAACCTGTGGCTTCTTGCGGAATCTCCCTGTACGCAAAAAGCGCACCTGGTAGGTAACGATCCCACTCTTTTGGTTTGTCCATCATCAATTTCCTTAGCATGGTCTTTAGTGTACCATTAAATCGTTCCACTAATCCATTTGTCTGGGATGATAAGGAGTGGAATGAAGTTGCGAGACACACAACAATCTCAACAATTCTCTCATCATGTCTGAGGTGAATTGTGTCCCTTGGTCTGACAAAATTTCATAGGGAACACCAGTGCAACAGAAGATGACAAACAAAGCGTTCGCTACTGCTTCGGTCGTAATGGTCTTGAGGGGGAACTGCCTCCGGATATCTCGTTGCCATGTCTACACATGTAGAATGTATCGGCAACCTGAAGTAGACAAAGGCAGTGGACCGACAATATCCACCACGACTCTCGAGAATGGTTCTTCTATCACAGGAACTGATTGCAAAGGAGCTGGCGGTACCTTGCCCTTTGGAAAGGTCTTCTGGCAAATATCACAGGCCCTGCAGTATTCCTTAATCTCCCGGTGATATCCTGGCCAGAAAAAATACGGGACAATTCTTTTGTAGGTACTGTTGCTGGCCATATGCCCACCCAACAGCCCGTCGAGTCATGAGCTGCCAAGAGGACAGACGGTCGCAACTCTTTGGGGGCCACAAGTTGCCAGCACAATCCTTCTGTCCGGTACCTATCACTGAGCGGTACAATAAGCCATTCCTGACCACAAAACACTCAGTCCCTTTCTTTCCTGGCGGTTGTCCGACTTTTTGGAAACATGATTCCAAAGAGTTGTCACCTTTCCATGGGTGGGAGTGAAACTTTTTGGTTTTACTGAAAAAAAAAAAATATGGGGCAGGGGTCCAGGGGCCGCCCCGGCCCTGGTGGGTCCAGGGGCAAAGCCCCGGTGGGGGTCTGGGGGGCGAAGCCCCCCACCGGTGACGAAAAATCCACAATTTCAAGGTGTGTTTGTGGCATTTCCTGGGAGATGTTTACAGTAATCTGAGTTCTTTGCAGTGGTGTGTGTGAACACATAAGAATGCATACTTCTCGTATAGTTGAAAAATAAGAAGAAAAAAAAGATAAAACAACTAAAATACAAAAAAAATAGATTAATCATAAAGTACCCTACTCACCATTCTTATGGAGAGTACAGGTATGGCAACACTTGAACAGCAGGTTCAGCAAAAACAGTATCCAATGGAGTAAGGCAGTCCTAAGGCCCCAGCAGTACACTTACAAAGTTCAGGTGAGCAAAAAAAACAGTAGCGTGAGCATACAAGGGAGTTTAGTGATAACATAACAGTCTATACTAATAGGCCCCAGCAATGCACTTTGGAGAACTCGGGTGAAGCAAAAGCAGCAGAGTGAGTATCCTAAGGAGTTGAAGACAGTCCACCCAAGAAAGCAAGCTTGAAGACGTTACCTATCAAAATGAATTATATTAAAAGCCAGTCCATTTTTGTCCACACCTATCCACATCCCATAGGGCTTAGCTAAAATCTGATATAAAATATACATTGACAATCCATATTTACATACATACAGCATTTACTGAACTCTCTTCAGTGTCTTGGTTTTTTGCCAAAGAACTCGTGGATTTGTGACTGGCCACACTTATCTTTGAGCTGCTGGTTTCTGTCTGTTTGACTTTTAGGAAGGCAAACCACAAAATGATTTGGGCCAGTCGTTCGAGGCTTGGGGTGTCTGCTGCAAGTTTCTGACAGAAGGCGACAAGCTCTGGAGCCAAAGACAGCGGTAGGCAATGCTCGGCCAAAAACGCACAATGCTCGGCCAAAAACGCACAAGTCCGGATCTTGGCATCAACCAAGGAGTCCACTTTGACAGAGGAGCAAGCACAGGGGATGCAGCTGGAAGTGTTGATGCATGTTTCAAGGCTTTTAGCCTCTCCACATGGACAGTCCTCGCTACCATGGCTTGCAATAGACTTCTTCCCGTTCGACTTGTAGACGATTTTCTTTTCACACAGATTGCACCATGCAGCGCCAGGTTCACGCATTTTCGAAGCCACATACGGAACGGGCGATCCTTTTTGTCTGTTTCATCTAGCCATTCATTTCTCCACTTGTTCTTTTTTCAGCTCTGCATCGATTTCGCGAGCTCTAGTAGTCTCACTAACTTCAAGAAACGCCATTTTCACGTTCAATCGCACGTCGACTCGCAGCTAGGATGAGGACGGAAGTGTGCCGTAAAATGCCGGAAATCGTTATTCGCGTATGTCGCAAAGCCAAAAATCGCGTTGTAAGAAGAAAAAAAAAAAAAAAAAAAAAAAAAAAAATTTGTTTTACGGAAGCTCCGTAAAAATACGGCGGTCTCCCACCCATGCCTTTCTGTAAATCGGTCACTTTGTCGGGTTTAAACGTCCAATTGTGGAACTTTGGCAGTCAACAAAGGTCGGAAAGGTTTGTCAGTCTTCTTTGTTTGTGCTCTCGTTGTGACAGCATTTGCAACTTCAACACAAGCAAATGTACAACCAGGTATTCGACCCCAAAATCACATCACACACAGGTTTATCAACAACACAAGCTTTGACACTCCGGAAAAGCTAGGACAATCAATGTTGACAACTGCTACAGGAAAATCAACAGTTTTCACCACTAAACATGGTACAGGAGATTGTTTCATCCACATACTGTTCTTTTGAAACCAATGATTTTCTGACTCCCACTGTAGTACAACCTGAATCCAACATGACAGTAGCGTCCTGTCCATTCACTGTACCCTGACATGTTTGAATTTCATTGGGCAAGCCATGTTGTACAGACAACCCAATGGAGCCTATCTGTGATTTCAGCATTAGTTTCCGATCACAGTCTTTCAGAAGGTGCTTACTGTCACCACACCAGTAGCATGTTCTGCCTTTCTTTGGACTTGTGCTGGTTGGCACATTCTGTTGTGTGTTGACAAATGCTTTGGATTTTGTCATGTGTTCTTTCCTGTCCTCAACACGAAAAGTAGTGTTTCCTGACCCTCTGGTATTTGAAACATAAGATTTCCTTGGTACCCGCCGTAGCCACGGTAACCCCCATATCCTCCTCTAGAATATCTGGAATCACCATTGGTTGGTGGATCCCTGACACAGAAGCGTGTGCAAAATGGTGAACTTTTTCCTCACGTCCCAAGTTCACTCTTATGTACTTCTCTGAACCTTTCAGCCTTCCAACCAAATCTTTCACTCTGAAAAACCGTTTCTTCAAAAAGTTTCCCAAATTTGCAGAACATGACGACAAAATTGTTCATGAAAACAAATCAAAAAGCCTTCAAATGACTTTTGAACCCGACAAGTTACCCACCTAAAAAAGGGGTGCAATTTATAAAAAAAAACCCTGAAAAGTCTCCTTTGTTCTGGCTTAAAGGGGGAATTTCTCACAAAATCCTTCCTTTTGAATGAAAGCGCCCAAAAAAAGGGCCCCTAAACTCTTTGAACGTCTATTTTGGCTGAAAAGGATAACAGCTATAAAAATACGTCAAACCCTTTCCTTTTAAACATCCAGAAAGAATTGATCCCCAATCACCCCTTTTCCCACCCCCCAAAGTTTTTTGCTGCTTTCAAATCTAACAGGTAACTTTCATATAATTTGCTGTCATCAAAAAAGGGAATTTGGGAGGGTTTAAGCTGACAAACTTCAGCTTTTTTTTTTTTTTTCAACATATTTTTTTTTTTCAATTTTTAGCGTTTCCTGCAACTCCAATTTCTTTTTTTCAACCCAAGTTCTTTCTTTCCTCTTTCATTTTAAATCAATTTTTTCCCCTTATTTCATGCATTCGTTCAGTCTTAACCTAAATTTTTTTTCTCCATTTCTTTCGTTCTTCTGAAACCCAATTCTTTTTTCCCCAATTCTTCTGTTAGTCAACCCCCTTTCCTTCAATTCCTTTCTCTGTGGTGCATTAAAAAAATCGCTTCATTCTTCTCAGTTTGCTCAAAAGTTCTGCTCATTTCTGTGTCTGCACAAAATTTTGCCCCATTTTTCTCGCCCTTTCCCGCCCTCTACCCGGCCCCCACGAATAGCTGTTTTCGCTTTTGCGTTCAATTAAAACAAATCAGCTTTCTTTTCCAAACTCAGCCCGGTGATCTAGGGGGTCAAAAGGAACCCCGCCATTTTTTAAAAAATTGGTACTCTTGGAAAAAAATAATAACTAAGTCCCCAGAGACCCAAAAAATTTCAACTGTATAAAGAAAAAATTTTTGTACCCCCAAATTTTTAAATCAATTTTAAGAAAAAAATGTGCCCCCCCTACAAAGGGAAAAAAAAATTTTAGAGCTATTTGCTATTATTTTTACAAAGAAATCATGATTTTACTGCGAACCCAAAGTGTAGCAGTTTACAAGACAAATACATTTTTACTATCCAATTTTAACAAATGCAAGGTATTTATTGCTTTCTCCAAATTCACAAATCAAATATTACTGCTTATTCCCAAATTCCAGCAATTCAATCTTTTTTTGCTGACTCCAACCCCAGCAATTTACAATAGCAAGACTGCGAATTCATTTAATCAGCAATGAATCTTTTTCCACATTTACAATTTCCAAAATCCAAAAGTAAATAATGAGACCCCTAAATTCCCAAAAATTTTAAAATTTTAACTAAATTGCCGCTGACAGCCCGATTTGAACAGTCAAGAAGGACTCACCCAAGGTACGGAGTTTTGCGCCTGGACAGCTCACTAACACAGCCTCAACCAGAATGCGTCTGTTAAAAAACCCCTTCCGACCGTTCCCTCGCAGTGGTCGATGTCAACGCAAATAAAATTTAAGGGAAAAAAAATTGTTGAAAAACATTGCATATAAAAAATTTATCAGCAATAACATAATCAATTCACTTCTGAAAATGAAAATCATTTTTCCCCAAAAAAATCTAGAAAATGTTACCACATATCCAAAAGTTTAACTGTTTCACTGACCATCCTACTAGTAACTACTGATGACAACAACACAATTATTGAAAAAATGCAGGGTCGCCACTAATGTCACGAGCCGGTTTACCTCGTTTTACTCTGTTGATTAATAAGAATGAAACGCTAACAGCTCACGACTTTTATAATAACTGTGTGATTGTCAATAGGCTCACTTTTCGCGCTTTCGTCACACCCGACAACAACATGTAGCTCACTTCCTCCAAACAGTCGTCTGCTGTCACTCCAACATTTATAACAGACTCAAAGAAATACAAGTTCCAACTTTACTTGTACGAAAACCACTTAAACTTCACATTCATAATCTAACATACATTTTGCACACAGGTATTCACAAATTAACTTAAATTAGCCAACCCTAAACATTACTTTATTTTTAACTAGGCTGACCTCCCTAACGAACTACTTCCCGACTGTAACTAGAACTCACGAGTCAACCTAACCTCTGACCTCCCAACCAAATTAAATAACTTCCAAGTTCCCAACTAACAAATTAATTCACACGCCTACGCTCTCCCAATTACTCGAACATTCTTACGACAACATTCTTAGACTCATGCTCCCTTTCGCTCAATTATTCCGACATTCAATTCTTGTACAAACACACACGCAACTACAAAGTCCAGCCTCGCGCAAGCTCTCCATAACATTACAGTTCACTCAGCCACGCGGTGTTCAACAGCGGCCGCCAGCTATCAAACATGATGCCTGCAAAAGCCGGAATAAATAATTAGAACCTAAACAACTCTTGTTCCTATTCAAAAACATCTTAACCTCTAAGTCGAAATGAACTACAACTGGAACCAAAAAATCCGAACTTACTCACCAAGCAGCCCACACCTCCATGCATTCAGAAAAGGACCGAACACGGGTCGGACACGGCCTTAGTAGGTCCAGCCTAACAGTAGCCACGGCTAACAGGCAGCAGAACAGGAGAAAACTGCAATTTCAACTTGTGAAATACTCCTCAACTACCAACACTGTCAAATAAAAAATATCTCCACATCTAAAATAAACCTCTAACATGAAGTCTGTGTGTTTTTTTTATGGTATGAAAGAAGTGTGCTTTTTTTGTGAACGATCTGAACACACAAACCAAACACCGCGTCGGCGACCTTGTGCAACGATTCACGCCGCGGATATCCGTGACCCGCAAACAACAACATCCGGAAAAGTGTCGGAAATTTGACAAACTATATGAGCAAGTGACAAAAGGTCGTCCAAAAAAGCCAACAAAAAGTGGTATTTTCAAAATAGTTTTTTATTAACAGCAATTTTGTCCAAAGGAAGACTTAGGGTTTAAGGGTCATAAAAACATACTACAAAGATAACTCATGCACCGATGTTCTGCTAGTAATGTGATAAGGCACATAACAAGCATCGACGGTTGTTATGCTGGACATTAAATTTTTATCAATATTCCTATTTGAATGTTGTTATACAGCTTAATTGTTCAGTGAAAATAAGACTGAATATTACAGCTAAATTTCATTCCAAAAGAAAAGGCATCTGTGCATTTAAGATCAAGTTTCACATGAGATGGTATGTCCAACATAACAACCGTCGGACATACTGATTTGTTTTTTAAATTGCTGTGTTGGAATTAAGACAGTAACTGCATCCTCTGATGATTTTCTGTGTTTTTTGAGGGTGCATTTCATGTAATGATACAAGTATAGGACCCACAATAGCCTTGTTACCATAATATGGCATTTTTATCAAACAGTTGTTATGATGTTCATTGGACATCCCCAATATTTCCCAACAATGCAAAAAAAAACAGGCTTTAAAAAAAAATGGACATACTTTTCCTTGAGTACAGTTCTATTGTTATTTTTTACTTTATCATAAAGGCCTAAAAACAAGCTAAATAAGTCACAATGATCATGTAGAAAACCTTAATAGAATCCATCTGACAGTTTTTTATGGCCTCACGTTGGGACATACTCAACAAACTCCCTCTGTACTGACGGGAATTAGATTATTATGATCAAAATAAAATAAAAAAACAGTTTGACAGTAACAATAATAACGTGTACAATTTAGGGCACCTGCTCTCTCAGATAAGCTCAGAGCGCTTACAAATCATATGAAAATACTTTTTAAATGGTTAAAAAACCATAATTACAAGATGTAAACAGATTTTTGCATATTCTGCACCAGACTTTCTCTTCTTTTCCTCTGATGAAGAAAGAAAGGAATGCGAAACCTAGAAAACACAAACTTCTTTGTCAAACAAATAATACAAAAATACTTTTAGGAATTTTTTGGATTAACTGCATAAAAAACAAGTGATAAAAATTTAAAAATGTTCATAAACAAAATCAATTTGGTATGCTTCAGGTGATTTCCAACCTACCTCTTACACACCCCACCACTTCTTATTCAGGTTAAAGAAGCCTAATCATGAGCTGATTATTTGCTACTATTGCCTTGGGGGGGGGGGGGGGGGGAGGGGGGGGGGCTGAATTTTTCCCCAGTACTTCTTCTCTTTTCCTAAATACTGGTTCACTCAAAAACGAGTAGGTCACCAGCGCGCATGTTAAAAAGTAAAATAAAATAACATAAATTAGTGCGACTCAGACGTTGGCCCCTGGAGCAAATTTGCCAACAAGGGGTCGCACCAGATATTCAAGAAGTTAAAGCAATGGCCAAATTCAGCCCAGGTAACCAAAAAATTTACTGGGGAAGTTAAAAATAGAAAATCGTCAATATGCAGATCTCAAAATGCCCGTATCAATTTGGTTTTTTTTTTTTTTTTAATGAGACTGCATTTGTGGCAATCTTGTTTGGCACCCGGCAGTGAGTTCCACAGCCGTTACAGAACTAGAATAAAATGAATGAAAGAGGCTGTCAATATTTGATGCAGGTATGGTATAACATTGACCGCCACTCCTGGTGCTGCTTTTATTCAATACTAGTTGTTCCATTGGAATAGTATTAGTTTAGCTCTGCCTTTGAAGATGTTAAGTTTATAAAAGCTCTTCTCTCTTCTAAGGGTTTCCATTAAATTCCTCATGTTCTTTCTAGTTTTCCCCCTTTTCTCTGATGTGTTCCCTGTTACAAACCGTGCTGCTCTCTTCTGAATCGTTCGAGGTTATCAATGTCCTTTAGATGGTAAGGATACCCAAACTGAGAAACCATATTCCAGTACTGGTCTAAACCAATGTTTTGTAGCAGTGGTCTTTAACCTTTTGGGGGCACTCATTGTATTCCTGTATAAGAAAGCTAAGATGTTATTTGCTTTTTTTAAACTTTCCCTAAATTGAAATGTTCTTTCCATTTGAGCGACATCTATAATCACACCTAAATATTTTGCAGCATTGGTTTCTTTAAATAGTATTATAAATAGAATATTCTGATCTAGTTGGTGAGTGTTTGTTACATATACGCAACACTTGGCACTTTTGGGGATGAAATTCCATTTTTCCAAGTTCTTTCCCACTCTTGTAAAGCGTTTAGATCTTCTTGTAAATGCGTGTAATCATTCTTGCTTCTGATTGTTCCATATACTAAGCTGTCATCTGAAAAAAAGCCTTATAGTAGTTCCAGGGAGAGAGATTTCTACTTATGTCATTTATATAAATTAAGAAAAACAAGGGCCCCAGAACATTTCCCCTGGGTACACCTGACAAGATGGTTTACAAGGGCATGGGATGACGACCCTTCCCAACAACTTTCTGCGTTCTCCCAACGAGAAATGATCTAGCCCATTTTAGCAAAGAAACGCCAATGCCGATGTGTTTTTAATTAAGCAGCAGGCCCTCATGGGGCAACCTTATCAAAGGCTTTTGAAAAGTCTAATAAATTGCATCTATTTGCTGTCTGTTGTTAAGACAGTTATTAAAATTTATTGAGAGTTGTTAAATTGAGTCTCACAACTCCTTTGCTGTCTAAAACCATGCTGGGCGTTATTTAAGAAGTCATATTTGTCAAGAGGTCCATTATGCTACTATATATTATGTGTTCAAGTAGTTTTGCTGATATGGATGGGAAGAGATCACAGGTCTATAGTTCCCGCTTTTGTTTTGTCACCCTTTTTGAATAACAGAACAAGCTGGCATCTCGAAACCCCACTGACAGTAATTTCTCCCTGGTCCAGTTTAAGCTTGGTAAGTGGTTGGTATAAACCCCACTCAATTCATTGGCACATAATTTTTTAAAGAGCTTGCCAGGAACGCCATCAGGACCAGTAGCTTTGTTTTTATTGATGTTGGTCAGTAACTCCTGGCTTTGTTTTCTTTGATGTTTTGCATTTCAGGAGTTTATCATCTCCTTTAGTCTAACGTTAATTAAAGGCTTGGGATTTGAGAAAACAAAAAAAACTGCTTGTTTAGTAAATTTAGACTGATGAGAGGGGAAAAAAAAAAACCTAACTGAATCCAGTTTGTTGAAAAAAGGGCCCAGGAAAAAAAAAAAGGAAGGAGAGGGGGGGTGGGGGGGGGGGGGGGGGGGAGGCTGGGGGAGGGGATACATGGAGGGACTGGAGGAAGGGGGGGGTGGTGAATTGGTTTGCTGTCTCTACTCCTCCACATTTTTATCAAAAAGCATTATGGGGGAAAAAGCCAAAAATGTGCACTTTCAATTCTTCAAAATAAATATGTATTACAATAAAAAAAACTGACCATTTTAATCACAAGAGATACTTGATGGTCGTTACGACAGACATACTGAGTGATAATGTCTTCAACTATGAGAGTAAAAAACTGTCAAATAATCGCCAGATTTCCACTAATCCTATGATCTGAACTTTAGTTCTGTCATGTATTTAAAGAAAAAAACAAAATAGAAATTCCAAGCTGTTTTCTTTCCCCAGTTTTACGTTTTAATTTTACTGATTAACTTATTTTCCGTCGGTCGTTATTTTCAGACATCCTAAAACGATGTCTAATCAAAGCGTCACGCCAACAAAACATTCGCCCGAAAGTTGAGGGAAATCCCGTTAAATTGCCCCACTCTACTTTTGGTTCACTTAGAATTTTAATCATTTACAGAAACACATCTGAGAGAACAGCTGAAACCAATGTTTCTATCATTTTCTTGTGACGGTCGTTATGCATTTGGGCAGTCGTTAAAGATTTCTGACGGTCGTAACGATTGTGGACAAACAACATTTCCACACCTTCTCTGCTTCGAAGCGCCATTCTTGACGAAAGCTCCAGCCTCGATTGAAACCTTTTGCCTTGGGTGCTATTTAAAGCACGGCATGGGATCTGTAAGGGTTTGGTTGTTAGTAGAATTGCGAGAAAAATAAATACGGTCGTTTTTTTTGACATACTGCTTATTACCGTATGGATTTTCGCGCTCGTTTGCTGCCACTGAATCGAATTTGGTTCGGAAAACACCTTTCTCCATTCGGTTAGTGTTGTCCGAGATGCCAGTTAAATGAACACGGAACCGAAACCCAACCGATGTGAACGATCGGGGGTTTTGCTGACCGACACGATTTGACAAACAGCGTTACGACTGTCAAACGGATTTTTACCGCTTGACCACATCGAAAACAATCAGAAATAGAAAACCCGGTTTGTGATTTTAACATGTTCGCCGTTTATTTTTTCTGCATCCTTTATTCATATTGTTGTGATGGTATGCAATTTAATATGTATCCAGGCTTCGACACCAACCGCATCACTCTCGCCATCTTGAACGGAAAATTTATCAAAGAAAAGCGTACAACTTGGGCATTTTCAAATGGAAGGCAGACACCCAAAACTACCATGTTATATTATGTACTCTTCAAGGTATTTTAAAACATCAAGCAATAAATAAAAAAGCATTGGTATTTTTTTTAATTCTTTATTTGTGCGATAAATATACAAGGGGTCTGGACGATCACCTTTTGTCACAAGCTCATATGCACAGCGACGATGTTGGTACCATATGAAACAGAAAAGCCTGCAGAATCGAATGGTATAAATTTCATCATAGTTCCTTTTTATTAAGTGCCGTAAATTTTGTGCCGAAAGACTAGCATAAACTTTAGAAGCATGGCAATATCGGTAATTCTGAACGAAACATGTTAAAGGACCACTCGTTTTGTAGAAAAATCAATGCTCTTTTCGTTTGTGTATATAAGGATGCACAGGCTGCTGTGTGTATAAGTTCCGGCCAGGATAAAGGGAGAACCCCGTAGTCCAATCGGCATTCAGCATTCCGACAACGGGGGGGTACGAAGCCGACACGATGTTCGAGTCGAGTGGCGAGTTGAAACCGATGGATCTCAACAGTCTTGAGCGTGATCTTGGTAAGTATGCACTCAGCCACGCGGTGTTTCACAGCGGCCGCCCAGCTATCAAACCATGATGCCTGCAAAAGCCGGAATAAATATATTAGAACCTAAACAAACTCTTGTTCCTATTTCGAAACATCTTAAACCTCTAAGTCGAAATGAACTACAACTGGAACCTAAAATCCGAACTATACTCACCAAGCAGCCCACACCTCCATGCATTCAGAAAAGGACCGAACACGGGTCGGACACGGCCTTAATTCCTACGCATTGCCTCGGCTTCACCAAGGCCATACTCCACAGATGCGGAGAATTTATAAAAAATCCCAAAAACTTTTAACACTATCACTAACACTTTCTGACATCACCCCCCTTCCCCGGGAGAAAAAAAAAAAAAAAAAAATAAACTATTATAATTTTTTTTTTTTTTTTTTTTTAAAGACCAGCGACCGACGGAGGAAAAGTTCCTCTGAAGATGGCTCCAAACTAGGTGTATTTATCCATTTAGGGAAAATCCACTGATTAAGAGCTTCAAAATAACCTTAACCAAGGTTAAAAATTGAGTACCACACTCAATAATTGACTAGTCCCCCGACTGTCAAATGCTCAATCCCTTTAGAGTTGTTGTTGTTGTTGTCGTACCCTGGCTAAAAGACTCCAGGGGTCATCCGAACAGCCGAAGTATTTGAACACTATGGCACAAATGCATCAGCTGGGGATGAGAACATTACGTGTGTGACCGTTTTGATTACCCGCCACATGGGCAGCCACACTCCGACTTCGGGGGAGCCCCCTTTAGAGTAATTTTTTCTATTTACTCTATCGATATCCATTTAATTAAAATTCTCGTCAGAATTAACATTAGTCCTAGACCCCTGTCACAGACATGGATACAAAAAAGTAACTCGAATACCACATAATTCAAGAACTCTCTATGCCCCCGTCATAGTTACACCCAGATTGTTGCATCAACATCCACAAATCGACCGAAGGTCCCTGGTCCCTATCTAGAAAAATATGTTTTATAATTAATAATCACATATAAATTCTACTTCTACTGTCAAATTTTCCATCCATGTGAGTCATAACGTTGATTGAAAATGTTTTTGTTTTTTTTGTCCATCCAAATAATTCATATGGTCTTTCCACGTCTTTGAACATCTCTGAGTCACAACGTTGATTGAAAATGTTATTCATTCCAAATGGTTTATAGTGTCTTTTCACGTCATCTCTACTAAAAATTTCAACACTCTAAAATGTATGTATTTCTGTATGCTATACCCCATATTGAAAATGATATTGTGTGAGAATTATACAAACATAAAAAAATCTTAACAATCATAAGTTTTTATATCTCTGTTCTTGAACCAAAATTGT
>JAFLJL010005838.1:22500-26871 GCA_018398815.1 Conus ventricosus | reverse complement strand
ACCACATCTGCTGCACATTCTCTACAGCCTTGCATGCACATTTGACCAGTTTCTGCAAGCTGCAGATGCTATCGGCAGTGTTGTCCAAAAAGGCAACCAAGCCTTGCTGTCTTGTCCAGAGTCCAGCCCCATCCTCCTGAGATGGTGTTTGCTGCTGGGGCTGGTCAGCTGTAGTCCAAGTGATTGCCTGGTAGACAGCACGGTTTGAATGTTGTAATAATGCTCCTTGTGTGGGAGGAAGGGCTTCCATCATCATCTTGTCTCTGTGGGAAAAAAAGCTCTCTACGGGCCTCATCAACAGAGCTCAGCTGGCTGGTTTTGTCATACAAGACAACTGTGTAGCGTTCCAACAATCTGAAGTGGTGGTTGTTAGCATCCAGGGCAATGAAGGGATTTTCTGCAATGAACGTGAAGGCCTCCGTCACTGCAGGATAACATTTCCATGCAACCCATGCAGACAGTTTTACTTTGCCGAAAAAGGCAGACACTGTGTCACAGCTCGTGAAGCTGTGGATCTTGGGTAGGGCTGTAGACTTTTTCCTCTCCAAGGGCATGAGTGATAGCATTGATGTGAAAGTAGGTTAAATTCTTCCCTGTGCAGCGCGACACAACACGTTTTCTATTCTGATGAAGACGCTGCTTTATCTCATTCCATTTGTAGGTATGATACCCAAAGTGCTCCAAAGACAACACCACACATAAATGAACTCAAAAAAAGGAGGAAGATCAAAAGGAATCCAGGCCACGTTTGGTGGTTACTCGATGGATTTGGTCGTTAATCTTGACAAAGATAACACCGTCTTTCACCCACGTATTTTCTATCACCCTTCCCTTCTTCTTGTCCCTGGCCAAGGCAGTCATCTCCGCCCTCGTCTTGGTCAGGTCGTCGTTGAGGTAAAGGCGGTTCTTGGCAGACTGGGACTGCGTCGCTGTAGACCACTGAAGGCGAGGACACAGCTTCGTCGGGTCCACCTGGCTCAGCTTCGTTTCTCCATCATTAGGCGCTTCTTGTAGCGGTAAGATGTCATCTTCACCAGGATGGGACGGGTGCCAGCACCATTAACACCGGGAGGTTTAGGGCCCACATGATGAGATCGATCGATCATCTCATCGGTGATCTCGACGTTCATCGATTTAGCGACGACATTGGTTATAGTTTCTGTGTCCTCGTCAGCTGTTTCAGGAACACCACTAAGACGCAAACAGTTACGCCGATCATACTGCTCTAGATCATCCACCTTGTCCTTTAGCGCGGAGATCTCCTTGTCCTTTGCAGCCAGCTGCCCTTTCAGGTTTTCTAACTCTTTGCTGAGAAGAACAGTGAACTGAGCTGCCACAACTTTCGAGATCATCTCTATAATTTGCGGGTCAGACAGTAAAGATTGTAGCTCTTGTTTTAAATCAAAACCTGACGCCATGGTGGGGTAAAGTGCAGAGTCACACACAGAATCAGTAGGCACAGGGTCAATCGCAGATGCACGACTGTAAAAAAAAAATTCGTCTGACTCAATAGCAGTACTATTCAAAAACTCTGAATATTAATAGTTGCATCTGGATCAAAATCACGAATACCTTCTCTGAGTCGTTTCTCTTCGTTATCAACAACGGGAGGCGAGGTTGCTGAACGTTTCGACATAGTGAAAGCACATGATGGATCAGAACACTCGCATAAAACAAGTTGAACCGGTTTCAATATGGCAAAACACAGTTTAGACACAGTCTGAACCACTACACAGCCATACAACGGAGGACACCAAGGCCCTAACCAACGCTAACATCAGCACGTGCAAACGGCAACCGAAGAAAACCGCTAACTCATAACATTCCGTAAATTCGATGCTGATTTGAAAGTTCAAATACGGATTAAAAAGAAAATAACCCCTATACACATCAACTTAATGCACCACTGTGAAGATGAGACCATGCGACAGTATGCACACAACCAGTTAGGTTGAAAAAAGTCCACAAATATTTAAAATAAACAAAATATTCCCAGACACTCCACGGAAGTCGTCAACTGGCAGCCATTACGACCTTCACCTGCCGCTGTTAGTCATGCTGTTGACCATGACCTTTAACTTCTCTGTGATGACCTCCATGCCGTAGGCACTTGCTCTTGAGACAAGTCTGTTTGTCAGATCCTGGAGCTCGGTGTTGCTGCCCCCCATGAGGTCGATGTCATCTGCAAAACGAAGGTTGCAGAACGGCCTGCCACCAATGCTGATGGAGGTGTGATGTTCTTTGAGGGTCTCTTGCATGATTCTCTCTAGAAAGATGTTAAAAAGTACTGGAGATAGTAGGCATCCTTGTCTGACTCTGACTGTGGTCGGGAAGAACTGCCCTTGCGGCTGTTGAGGAGTACTGTGCTGCTGGGGTGTTCGTAGAGGGCCTGGATGACTTGGACGAGCTTCCCATCAATGCTGATGTCTCTGAGAACCTGCCATAGGCCGCCGTGCCACATCTGGTCAAATGCCTTCTTAAAGTCGATGAAGTTGTGGAAGATGTCCTTTTGGTGCTGTAGATACTTTTCGATCAGGACTCGGCAGTTGAAAATTTGTTCCACAGTGCTCCGACCTCTTCTAATTCCTGCTTGTTCCTCTGATAGCAGTTCCTCAGCCTTGAATTTCAGTCGGTCGAAGATGATGCGAAGCATGCCTTTCCTGGGGTTGGTGATCACACTTATAGTCCTGTAGTTTTGGCATTGTTTGAGATTGCCCATCTTGGGTAAAGGAATCACCAATGACTGGGTCCACGCTGTTGGCCACTTCTTTTCTGTCCAGATCTTCTGACATAGCATTGTTAGAGCCTATGTGGTCTCTTTCCCTCCGTATTTAAAAAGCTCAGCTGGGACATTGTCCACTCTTGGGGATTTCCCTGGCTTCAGACTCTGTATTGCGGCCTCAACCTCCTCCTTCAGTACTTGGAGACTGTTCTCGCTGTCTGCAGGTCGTTGGTTGTCCTGCAATATGGATGTCTCTGAGTTGAGCTGGTAATTGTAGAGGGCCTCACAGTATCCTGTCCACCTCTTCAGGACTTCTTCACTCTCTGTCAGTAGCTTGCCATCCTTATCTTCGATGACCGCTGATTTTGTCTGGTTAGTCTTATTGAGGGTCTTGAGTGTGCTGTAGGCTTCTTTGCTGTTCCCTGCTTCCATGCCTCTCTCGATTGCTTCACACTGCTCCTCTATCCAATTTTCCTCAGCTGTCTTCATCTTCTTCCTGACTTCTCTTTTCACCTATTGGTACTGCATCCTGGCTTCGTCGCTAGGGTGTTTCTTTCCTCTCAATTCCCGCCTCTTGTCACATAGATCTAAGACCTCGTTTGTAACCCAAGGCTGGATCTTCATTCGCTTCTTTCCCACAACTTCTTCAGCTGTTGTTGTTAGCATCTCTTTGATGTTATTAGCAAGCGTGTCTGCATCGCTGTCCACTAAGTTGAGGGCAGCAAACTTTGCGTCTACTTGAGCCTGGAACACCTCTGCAATTTTGGGGTCCTTCAACTTCTCTATGTCAAAGCGGATGTGGGGGTTCTTTGGGCAACGCTTACACTTCAGCTTGAGCTTGAAGGTCGCCAGGACAAGATCGTGATCGCTGCCAATGTCAGCGCTGGGAATGTTCTTGTTTTTGCTTTGTTGATGCTAGACTTGTAGCTTCAACAAAGCTAAACTTGTGACCAGCTTCTGGTACTTGGGAGCAACCCTGTCGAAAGATGGCACCTGCACGGCAGAAATCCGAATCAGGATCAACTCTGCATCAGCAGCGATGGCCAGACTGAACAGAGTGTGGAAGAGCAACATCAAATTTGACACAAAATTCAGGCTGTACAAGTCACTAGTGGTCTCCATCCTGTTATATGGCTGCGAGACATGAACATTAATGGCCGAAACAGAAAGAAGAATCCACGCATTTGAGACCAGGTGCCTGAGGAAACTACTCCGCATCTCCTACAAAAAACATAAGACCAATGATTATGTGCGGAACCTGGTCACCAACCTAGATGGGCCCCACGAACCAATTCTGGCAACCGTCAAACGACGGAAGATGGCATGGTTTGGCCACGGCATTCGTCACAACACCCTCTCCAAAACCATCCTTCAAGGTACCATCGAAGGAGGGTGCAGTCGAGGACGGCAGAGAAAGAGTTGGTCGGATAACATAAAAGACTGGACCAACATGACCATGCCAGATCTCCTCACGACAGCTACAAATGGAAGAGCCTGGAGAGAAACGGTGGCTGCCTCATCACGTCCTCCCAACGACCCCAGCGGTCATGGGAATGACTGAATGACTGACCTGAACCATCCAATGGGCACTTAAGGTCCTCACTGGTTTTCTGCTGACATATCACACATACACTCCAATCCATGTCGCG
>JAFLJL010005838.1:0-17500 GCA_018398815.1 Conus ventricosus | reverse complement strand
CATCTAGAGCAGTTGACTTGGGATTCAGGTCTAAACTCACCTCCTGGGGAAATATTTTCAGTCATGATATTGCAAGCCACATTCGTTTACAGGAAGTCAAACTACACCAGTGGTGAAGTAATTTCAGACGTATGCCCTAACCCACATTCCATCCCACCTTCCCCATCCCCTCTTCATACACACATCTGGCACAGATGCCACCTACAGCTACGCTGGAGTAGTTCTTCAACTGTGCCTGAATACACACCAATACTGAACGCATGACTACATGGTAGACGAGGATTCTTTGGCTCTTGTATCTCGTGAGCACAGGTGTCATGTTCAAAGAAGGGAGTTCAAACTAAATCCCTGGAGTTTATGCCTCGATAGCCTGAAACAACACACACACACACACACACACACACACACACACACACACACACACACACACACACACACACACACAACACACACACACACACACACACACACACACACACACACACACACACACACACACACACACACACGTACACAGGCACGCACGCACGCACGCACGCACGCAGGCATACCTGAATACTCGCGCGAGCACGCACGCACGCACGCACGCACGCACGCACGCACGCACGCACGTACGCACGCACACACACACACACACACGCGCACACACACACACACACACGCACACACACACACACACACACACACACACTGCCTTTACATTAGAATTGAAATTAAAAATACAACATGCTTCTATCATGACATTTATACAATGACTAGCTAGCCTCAGACGTTTAGGAAGCATTTAGAGTAACCTAGTTCCTGACGAATATACTGTCAGCCAAAGAAAAAGCCAATCACGGGAGTGCTAAGCAGGTTAGAGAAAAGTGGATCATGAAAGTGCTGAACAGACAAAAACGTGATTCATAGAAGTGCCTAGCAGACAAAGAACACTGGACCATAAACGCGTTTAGCAGATGAACAAAAATGAACACTAATAGCTCCTGGCAGCCAAACAAAACTGGATCATGGTAGTGCTTTGCTGTTAAGATAGGATCGTCGTAAATAGCTAACGGAATAGAATCCGTTCTCGCAAAACTAATACACAAAGACCAAACAGGATTCATGGCAAACAGATTTATTGGCGATAATATTAGATTTCTTTACGATCTTATAGATTATCTACAATCTTAACATTTACCCAGGATGCTAATCTGTGTAGATTTTGAAAAAGCTTTCGATTGCCTGGACTGGAAGTTCATGCATAGGGTACTTGAATCTTTTGGTTTGGGGAGAGATGTTTGTCGTTGGATGAAGACATTCCATACCGGAATAAGAGCTAACATAACTGTGAATGGCCAATGCCCAGATATGTTCAATATATTAAGAGGTTGTAGACAGGGAGACCCAATATCCCTTAGTTGTTTATACTTTCAACCAAAATTTTGGGCAAATTGATCAGAGAGAATGCAGACATAGAAGGAATATATGCTAATGACGCTGAGCGAAATATTTTTAAAGAGCAAAAAAAAAAAAAAAAAAAAAAAAAAAAAAAATCAAAAAAAAAAAAAAAAAAAAAAAAAAAAAAAAAAAAAAAAAAAAAAAGGGGGGGGAAAAAAAAAAAAAACATTTTTTTTTTTTTAAAAAAAAAAAAAAAAAAAAAAAAAAAAAAAAAAAAAAAAAAAAAAAAAAAAAAAAAAAAAAAAAAAAAAAAGGACAAAGCCTTTTTTTTTTTTTCCCCAAAACAAGTTAAATTTTATCTATTAAAGATGACTTGCCTTTTTAAGGGTTGTTTTAAAACCCAACAAAACCAACAACACAAAAAACAAAACCCAACAAACCACAAACCACCCACAAAAACAAAAATTTACAAAAAAAAAAACCAACACACCACACCCAAAAAAAACCCCAACACACACAAACCAACCACCCCCACAAAAACATTTGTTGTTTCGGCGTAAAACCGAAAACAGCAAAACAACCAAAACCACAAACAAACACCCCCCCCAAAAACAACACCCACCCCTACACCACCCACCACCCCACCCCCCCAAACACACACGCCCACAACCACACACACCGAAAAGTTTTTTTTTAAGTCCGAAAAAACCAAAAAAAGGAAAGGGCCATAAAACAAAAAAAAAACAAATTGATTTTTTTTTTGATTTGGAAAACATTTGTTTTGTAAAAAAAGATCAAAATGGGGAGTTGCTTGAAAAAAAAAAACAACCCACCAACAACAAAAAAAAACAACCACCACACGGGGAAAAACAAACAAAAAAAAAAACAAAAAAACAAGGCAACAACCAAAAAAAAAACTTTAAGCAGACCCCGCAGGCAGCGGGGAAATACCCCGCACATTTTCACCAGCCCATCGACTAAAAGCGGAAAAAAAACTAGAGTACCAAAAAAACACCCGAACCCCAAACACACAACCCTTTTTAAAACCCCAAAAAGGGAACAAACAAAAACACTTTAAATAAATGATAAAAAACCCCACATTTTTCTTTTTTTGGTTTTTTGCTACATCAGGTTTGGATTTTAGATTTTAAAGGGGTTCCCTTTACATTTTCCCAAAGAATACACCGAGTTTTTGAGTTAAAACAATGGTTTTATAAGTCCCCTGCAGGCCAAAAACGTTTCCCCGAATTTCCTCAGGCAACATTTGCCCAAAAGCGAAACAATAAAAAAAAAACCCCCCCCCAAAATTTTCTTTTGAAGTCTTTTCTTTAAAAAGGATCGTTTTTTAAAGGAAAAAGAAATTAGAAAACCGCCCAGCAAAACTTCCCCCCAAAAGACAACCAGGTTCCTTTGGCACAAAATTATTGGGAAAAAATTTAAAATTTTCCCCCCTTTTTTCATCATGATTTTAAAAAACAAACTTTACAGGAGAAAAAACCCCGGGGTAGTTTTAAAAGACGTTCCCCCTCCCCCAATTCCACCCCATTATTCTTATTAACTTGGGGAGAATAACTGTGGGACTTAAATTTCCAAATAAACCAAACTAACCTGTAATGACCCCGGGTTTTGGTTTTTATTTAAAAGGTTTTTAAAGAAGGGAGCAAAAATCCCTGGGTTTTTTTAACCCCCAAACCAAAAACCAAAAACAAAAACAACAAAAAAACAACCACAAAAAACCCACCAACCAACAACAACCCAACAAAACAACACCACAACAAGACACGGCAGAAAAACGACGGGCTCCCGGGAATAAGAAAAAACCCCCAACCCCCCCAAAAGTAGCCCACACAAAAACACCAAAGCGAAAACCCCCCCACCCAAAAAACAAAACCCAAGTTTAAATTGGGGAATTGTTAAAAATACAAATGTTTTAAAATTTTTATAAAGAAAACTACCTTTGAAGCAAAATCTATTTAAAATATGCCCCAAAAAAAAAAATAGGGGAGGGCAACTTGAAAAAGGTCAGAAATCAAACAGACCCAAAAATTGTTCTGAAAAAACCAAAAACACATAAACAAAATTCAAAAAAAAAAAAAACAAAAAAAAAAACTTCATTATTTTTGGGGGAAGAAACCAAAAGAACAAAAAATCCTTTTGAAAAAAACCCAAAAAAAACGGTTCTGGAAAAAAAAGGCGTAATTTTTTTTAGACATTTATCTCCCTTCTTTTAAAAACTTCTGGAAAGAAAAATTTATTGGGCGGAATTAAAAAGGGGGAGAACGGTTGGGGGAATGGGGGGGGTAAGCATTATCCCAAATAAGGCAAATATGGTAATCCCCAATCCCAAATGCAAATTAAAAATTGGGAAAGGGGGAAAAAACCCCTTTTTTAACTTTTCAAAAAATTTTTGGGGCAAAATGATCAGAAAAATTGAACAAAGGAAAAATATTCAAAGGTAAAAAAATTTTCCCCAAATAAAATTTTTTTTTAAAATAAAATCTTTAAAAAACGAAATTTAAAAAAACAAAATTTTTCTTTTTTAAAATTTGAAAAAAAAATTTGGCGGACTTTTAAAAGTTCAAGTTTAAAATTGGACTAAACCCCAAAATTTTATTGGTTTTTTTAGTTGTCAAAAAAACTTTGAAAATTTAAAGAAAAATTTTTGGAAAGAAAAACCTTTTTTAAAAATAAAAAGAAATTTTTCGATCTTCTCAATCCGAAACTTTCTGTCAAAATTTGTAAATTTTTTGTTAAAACCCTCTTTTAGGAAAAAAAAAAAAAAAAACCCAAATTTTTTGGAAAAAAAAAGCAATGAAATCGAAAAACCTTAAGGAAACCTAATTTTTAAGAATTTTTCAAAAAACTAAAATAAAAAATTTTTTAAATTTAAAAGGACGTACAGATTAAGGACCCAATATCAGAAAAAAGGGGCACCCCCATAAAAATGGAAAAATGTTTTTTAAGGCCTTTAAAGAAAAAAAAAAAAAAGTTTCCTCGAAGTGTATGGGAAAATTTTTTAAAAGTTTGAAATTAATTTTTTTTTAAAACAAATTTTTAAAACGTGGGTAAAAACTTTTCCCCAGTTCAGAATTTGTGGTTTGGTAACTTTTTGAATAAAAAGAAAAGAAAAAAATACACAAAAACAAATTTAGGTTTTTGGGTGGAAAAAAAATTTTGAAAGAAAAGGGGAGATAAGAAATTTTAAAAGAAAAAAATATACCGAATCTCCAAAAGTTTTTTTCAAAAATGGTAAAGTTTAAAGAAAAAGTCCTTTTTGGAAGCCAACCCAAAAATCGAAAAAATGGACATTAAAAAACCACAAAAATTCTTTTTGAAGTTCAGAAAAAAAAATTCAAAAAATTTTCACAAAAGGGCTAGGCTTGGGAAAAATAGAAAAAACACTTTTTTAAATGGAAATGTAGGAAAGAAAAAAAGGTTTAAGAAACTTTGAGGTAGAATTTATTTTTTAAAAAATCAAAACTGTTTTAAAAGGTGATAATATTAACTTGTTTTCAAAAGGAATTTTTTGTTTTACATGATAAATGGGCTATATTACACGTAAAATCCCTTCCCAAGGGGGAAAACTTTTCCCCCCTAAAAAAAAACCACCGAAAAAAAAGTTTCGGGCATTCTAAAAAAATACCCTAAAGTCCTAAAAACAAAAGGGGGGTAAATTAAGACAACGAAAATGAATAAAAAGCTAACCACAAAAAAAAACATAAGGTGAACACCCTGAAAAATTTTCCCCAAAAAGGGGCCCGGGGCTTTTAAGGGGGGTTTAAAACCCCTTTTCTCCATGCAAGTGCAAATTCAAGGGATAGGTCTAAGGATAAAAACCCTGAAAAAAATTTTTACCTACCCCCTTTTTTCTGCCTTTTTAAAAAAATAAAGGTAATAAGTTTTGTTTTAAAAAGGGGTAAAAATGTTTTGTCCCCACGCGGGCCTTTCGGGAACCCCAGTTAAAACAAAAAAACCCCCCCCCTTTTCCCCCCCCCCCCCCCCAAAAACCCCCCCCCAGAAAAAAAAAAACCCCAAACCAAAAAACCAAAACCCCAAAACCAAAATAAAACCAACAAAAAAACAAAAAAAACAACCACAAAATCAAAGACAAAAAAAAATTAACACCAAAAACCAGAGACTTAAAATGACCCCCAAAACCCCCAAACCCCAACAAAAAACCCCAAAAGGAACAACAAAACAAAAAACCCCCCAAAAAAAAAAAAAAAAAAAACAACCCGGGGAAACAAAAATTTTTCCCTTTCACCCCCCCAACAGAAAAACACTCTTTCGGGATTGAGGGTTTTTGAAGAGTTTTTTACCATCTGCGAGTTCCTTTCCTTTCAGGGGTCTTTGACGAAACCCTGTGTTTTTCAGAATTCTAATCCCAGGCCCAAAGGGCTTCAGCTCAGCAGAAAAGATGGAGATGCCCTTTTGAAAGTGGTATCTCTGACGGGGATCTGTGCACAAAAACAGCAGAGGTAACCCTTTCCTAAATTTTGGAACCGTCTGTGAAAAACTTTTTGCGGGGGGATATTAGAACACAGTTCAGCAAAAGGGATTTTAGCGAAGGAACTATGGAATCATTCCAGTACGAGGCGGGAAAACTTGGAAAAATCGCACAAACCTCCCGGGCTATATCTGCTGTGTTCAGACGGGAAGAAAACAAATTCCCAAGTTGGGAATGGAACTGGGGGGTCGTCGAATTTTTGGAATTTGAGGTCAAAAAACACAGTCAATGCGGGGTTTAAGTTCAAAAGAGAAACCAGACAATTATTCAAGGAAAATTTTAGTCGACATTCAGGGGGAAAGGTTTTCCCTCCTAAAAAAATTTTGGCTATAAAACGGGGGGGATGCAACGCACCCAACATAATAAAACCCTTGAGGGGGATGGATCAGACTTCTCAGATGGGAAAAGCTTCTCTAGCCGTACGCTGCACACCCAAGCCATTTTGGAGCGGTCAGAACTGTGAAAAGATGGAGGAGAGTTTCTTGTCATCGCCCCAATCTGTGGTCCACACCGCAGAATGTTCAGTGCTTTTTCGGCCCTGCGGTTTTTCAAGGTTGGATGGACTTTTAAATTTTCAGTCTTTTTATCAAAAAAACCCCAGAAATTTGGCTTCTTTCTCACTGAACGGGGGACTTTCCAGACAAAATTTCAGGATCGGAAAAAAAAGATGAAAACTGGGGAAAAAGGGAGTGATGATTTTTTGGTACTTAAAGAGGTAAACATTTTTTCCCTCAGCCCACTGTTGCCTATTTTAAAAAAATTTGGACCCACGGGGGCGCGGCGAAGAGGCCCAAAAGGGCGTACAGCCCAAAGCTAAACAAACGGGAAAAGATCAGAACCCCGGTTTTACCAATCTGATGATGTCATTAATTTCGATCGAAGAGAGCAGGAAAAACAAAATCTCCCATGAGTACACCCAACACCGTCCAGGATGCAGACAGTTTGTCCAATATCCAAAACGGAACTGCGACAACCAGAACTTTTCAATAAACAAGGCATGTGCCCACGAAAACCAAAAGCTATAAAGATCCTTAAAAACCCCATTTCCAGGGTGTAGGTTTTTTTTCCACGGAGAAAAAAACCCAAAACTCACCCCTGTTTAAAAGATGAAGGCGTCATGGATGACAGTTTCCAACGCACTAAATGGTAAACGTTGATTGGACTTGGGAACAACCCAAAGTTCAATGCAAAAAGGGGCCACATTTCCAGTTTCCACATCAGTCTGGATTGACCCATTTCCATTGGCTTACGAGGCAGCTGGTCAATTTTATTGGACGATCGTTTGAAGGGTTTGGTGAAGCCCTTTTCCCAGGTTAGGGATTGGAATGACAGGGTTTTTGCGCCGAAGGGCGGAAAGCACCCTGTTTTTAGATATGGTCGTGGCTTTGGGAGGGTCTCAAGACATTTTCGGAGATTTAAAAAAAACCAATAATAATATATCTCCACTTAGAGATTGGAGAAGCATTTCACCACGTTTTAATTTAACATTTTACCAGCTTATGAAATCCTGGATTTAGCTATTACAAAAAAAACAACAACAAAAAAAAAACAAAGATGAACAAAATCAAATGTCTTTTGCATGTCTCATGCATAGTTGTAAACCTACCAAAACGAAATAGTAATTTGTAATGGGGTTTCCTTGGGGCCCCCACAGTGTAAGTTTGTAAAAACGTTGTGTTGAGAACACTAAAAATTTGTCAAAGTTTTTTCCCCTACACTGGGATTTTTTTTTCTTTTTTTGGCCCGTGGGTTGGGCATAGAAAACCCACTGCCCCCCAGCATTCGAAAGGGGCGACAAGCAGGACCACCCTCGCCCCGACATAGAGGGGTTTGGTAGGCTAACAACCGTGCCTGTAAAAAAAACGAGTTAAAAAGCTTTGACGAAAACAAACCCAAAACATTCACCAGGGCAAGGAAAGGGTCTCCATCCCAAGACTTTTACGCAGTGCGTGAAAGCCGAAAGGAAGCTAAAGGGCGCCCCCTTCTAACACCCGGGACAAAACAAGATACCACAGGAACTCAGGACGATGTTTGAAACGGAAAAACCAAACCATTTGGGGAAGAGATAAAAACTAAAAGTCGGAGTGAGGACGGGTGAGAAAGGTTCTACAATAGGACAGCTGAGATTTTCATCGGGAGAACAGCTGCTAACTGGGTCACACAGGGATGGACCCCCCCACACTGAGGGTGTGGCCCTGATGCTGGCACCGGATCCCAAAAGGGGTACTCATCGAGGGGAAACCTGCCCAACCCCGCATAAACACATAAGTTTACCACGAAGAAGAATGACATCGGGCTGAACATATCCAGTGCTTTGCCCCCACCAATGATGGGAAGAAGAGAAAAAAGATGACTTCATCAGCAACTACGACGTGATAGAAAAAAGGGAAAAAAGGCATCAATACGTAGGATTTTAACGCCAAGTTTGGAACGGAAAACACGGTACAGGACATTTTGGGGACACAGGACGGGACGAGAACGAAATGGTGGGGCTTTTTTGCAGCCGGGTCGCCCTGAACAGGGGTGATAAGGAAGTATCTTCCCCACACACGCGCACCCCAAAAAGGGGCCAAAAGGGATCCCCAAACCCATGTTACAAAGAACCATTTACCACATCTCATTAGCCGCAAATTCAGGAGATCAAGCGGATGTCAGTGATGAGGTGCTGCGTGTCATAAAGACCACCACCTCCTCACAGGAGGCTCGCCAAGAGATTCACCTACCAACCAACACACGTAAAGGACAATGTCGGACGGGCTCCGGAACAGGGACACACAAGCAGTTTCCAGATCACCTTTCCAAACAGGTCCCACCGTCAAGAGCTGATAGACAGGGTGGAGGGACTCGAGACATGTGGGAAACTCCCAAGAAGCTCGGGCAAAAAAAGGGAAAGGATCCTTAGCAAGAAAAGGGCCCCAGCACAAAGAAGGATCTCTGCCGACACCATCCACAAGTTTTGGGAAACAAGAGAGAGAAAAAGCTACGCTGAAAACATGAACAAGACAACAAGGCAAAGGCACGGAAGGACACAGCACGAACAAGAATAAAGAATAGCACAAGAAAGGGCAAGAGGGACTATTTTGCGACCTGGCCCCCCAAGCGAGGGAGCAGCCGGGGCAGGGAAAACTGAAGGACCTGTACCCGGTGACCAAAGTGACGGTAAGTCCAGCAGACAGACAAACCAGTGAAGGGCAAAAACGGAAATCCCTGCAACAACCAAGGAACACAAACATGGGCAGAAAAAAATTCAGGGGCTGCTGAACCGCCCCGCCCCTGACCACCACCGACATCCCACCTGCAAGACAAATGCCCATCCTTGACAAACCCTCAAAGGCAGAGAAAAGAAGGCCATCATGACCGAAAAATAAGGGCAGGGGGCAGGCCCGGGGCGAGATACCAGCAGAAGCCCTAAAGCAAAAAATAGAGATAGCTGTCAACAGCTAACAGCCTCTTCAGCAAGATCTGGGAGAAGGGGAGGGACCCCCTCGGTGGAAAAAAAGAATCGGCATCAACCCGAAGAAAGGAGACCCCGGGGCTGCAGCAACACCGAGGGGTCAGCTCCGTCAAAGCCAGCAAGTTCTCAAAAGGGTTCACTGGGAAATGAAAGAAGGCGGACCCCAAGCCCGAGACCAAGGCAGGGTTCCGGGAGAACAAATAGTCTACCAATCGCCCCTGGCTCATCGTGGAGCACTCGCTGGAGTGGAACTCCCCCCCCACATCAACTTCGATTTGAAAGGCCTTTAACAGGTGGACAGAGAGAGTTTTTGGAACTCTAGGCCAACGAAGTCCCCGAAAGATCATCTCCCCCATCCGGGGCACCCACCGGACAAAACTGCAGGATTGCCCCGCCGGCCAGATGCCAAAGTTTCGAGGTGAAGACCCGGGGAAACGGCCGGATGCGTGCTGTCGCCGTTCCTCTTCCTCCTTATTGAAGGCTCTTTTAAGACCACTCAAAAGGAGGAACAAGGTAACAGTGGACATTTGGACCAGCCGACACCTTGCTTCGCTGACGACCTGGCCCCTTTTCTTCAGCCCCAGCCAGTGAAGGGCAAGACACTCGCTTGGGGACCACACAGCCGGACGGGGTCAAGTTAACAGGGGAAAAGACCCGGGTGATGAAAATCCACCCCTGCCAACACACCAGTCACAGTCGGTGGAGAGCCCCCAGGGAGGGGGGCTTTCGTTACCTGGGAAGCGGGGTTGACCAACAGGGAGGGACGGACCGAGACGTCACAGCCAGAAACGACAAGGCAAGGTAGTTTCGTCAGCTCAAGAACATCTGGCAAACTGGAGGGAACACTAAAAACCAACCCCGCATCTTTAACCCAATGTGAAATCAATTCTGCTCTTCGGGGCAGACGGCGGGCAACCAGCGATGCAACAAAAGATTTCAGAATTCTTCAAAACCCGTCTGAGGCGAATCTACAAAATCCGTGGCAGGGCAAAGGGCCCCAAACGAAATCTGTGGGGGGCGTGCGGGCAGGAACCAGTGGCCAGCAGATTTCCTGTGAAGAATGGGACTGGACGGACAACCCCAGGGAAACCACATCGGCACCCACTTAAGCCTGACCTGGAACCCGAGGAAAGAAAAGAGAGGCCGGGCCCTCGGAACGTGGAGGCAGACATTTTAAGGGGGATTTGAAACAAAAAGGGACAAACTGGACTGGGAAAGACCGAAAACCCAGAACGATGCGATGGCGAAGGGTCGCATGCCTATCCCCCCGGGGCGACGGGCTAAAAGAAAAAAATTCGATTCTTTTAATGTTTTTGGGTTTCTTTCTTTTTTTTTTTTTTTTTCTTTTTTTTTTTTTTGAGGAGAGAGAGAGGAGAGGAAGAGAGGGGGAAAAAAGGAGAGAGGAGGAGGACTCTGAACTCTGAATAATGAAATGGTTAAGCATTTCCCAGGCCCCATGCCATAGTAGGTGGTTTCAAAACAAAAGGCCCTTATAGCGATATACACAGGGCATTTTACAAGTACATGCAAGTTTTTTGTTTGTTTGGGTTTGGTTGGTTGTTGTTGTTGTTTTTTTTTTTTTTTTTTTTTGTTTTTTTTTTTAAAAATGAACAACTACACGATAATTCAAATCAAAAATTTCGATAGGTCTCGTTTATGATTTGGGGACAAAGCCGTACTCTAAAAGCTTTCTCAAAAAATTGAACAAAAAGAAGATCCCGAATTCACTTTTTTGAAGCAAAAAAGCATTGTTAATGTGTGCTGGGATGTCATTTCAAAAAACTTTGCTAGAACAATTAAGACTTCCAAAAAAACGCGAAAACAAAACAAACTGAAAGGTTTGGGGGTGAATTTTATTGGTCACATTTGTACAGTGTGGGAAACGGAATTCAACGGATTTGATTCTTAACCGGGAATTTGTGAAAATGTAAACAGCAATAGTCCCTTTTTTTTGTGGAAAATCCAAGGGCACTGACAAACCGCTTTAATTCCCAAAAACCGTTTGTGGGCCCCATTTGCGTTGACAACTGCTTGCACCTGCGGCTCATTAATGGACCAGGGGGGGTTTTATGTGTCCCCTTGGCACACCGCCCACACAGGGGCGTGGCCCGGGAATTGACCGCTGTTCTGGCGTGACACAGGAGGTCCAGCCGTCTGCCAAATTCATCCCAAAATTTCTATGGGGTTTAAAATCGGACTGAGGTGGCCAGGGCACCAGACGTTTTTATCTGAAGAAAATTTTGGGTGGCCCTGGCGGTGTTGGTCTTGCTTGTCCTGTTGGAATGTCCCTTTGGGTGTTCGCAAAAAAAAGATCGACATGGGGTCTGAGACCGTTGAGTAGCCTGTGCATTTACACCCTGTCCGCGACCGGACCAATTTCTAAAGATTAAAATTTTCCCAGGCGGGTTAATGCCAATTTCACCCCAAATCATAACGTTCGGGCCTCCCCAGGGGTTTTCCCTCTAAAAACACAGGGTACAAAAGGGTTCCCAGCGCGCCAATTCTACACGACCGTCAGCCTGTCAATACAAAAAAAGGCTTCATCTAAACAGTACGTCCCCATGTCCGCGCCAGTTGATTCGGCTGTCCCACGCACCTGTCCTGCCGGTGTCTTTGGGGTCATCCCCGGGCCTCGTGAGGACCCTACAGCCACCCATTTTTGAAGACCCCCGCACTGTTGGGGCTGTTTTTTTGCGGAGATTTCCCCGGCACCTGTCGGCAATGTTAGCGGCTGTTTTGCCGCCTTCCGCAGATGGGGTTTGAACAAGATGGGGACCTCTCTTTGTGTGGTGACCCAAGGACGGCCTGGCCGGGGACGATCATCAGTGGTACCAGTGACTGCTGCGTCTGCAGACGATAGATGGTTTTAAAGTGGCGTTAAAGAGTTGGCGACCTCCCGGGATTCCACACCCGCCTCCAGATGGCTAGGGCACGATTGCGTTTTTCGCTCGTAGTTTGGCATCTCTGTAGCGCCAGCGGGAAATCGTTTCTGAACCTTGAAACGCGGCTTTTTAAAAGGCTGCATGCTGGTCTTCGCGGTTAATTGTCTGCATGGGGTCACGTGCCTCAATGCAAACAACCAGTTTGCCATTTTTGTTGACCCTCCAAAAGCCGGAAGAGTGTTTGCTCACACAATTTTTCACTGCCGTGAGCCTTGGACCCAAACAACTTTTTCACAATGGCAATATTGTATATTTACCCCTTTTCACCCCAAAAAATAGCCTTTCAAATTTTCCGTTTTTAAGGAAGTCAGAAGTTTCCCCGCATTGGCCAAAAATCTGAGAGCCAGGGGGTTTAAAATTTTATTAAAAAATTTTTTTCTTTTGGGTTGCAAAAATTCAACTTTTGTTGCGATTTTCTCAAATTCTTCAAAAACCAGTTGGGTTTTGACAAAGCAATGAAGGGGCAAAAAAATTCCTTGTTTTGTTTCCCTCTGGAAAATAACAAATTTAAGGTTTGGTGGGGAAACAATAAAACAACACTTCAATTTCCTTGACCGACTTAAATTCTTTAGTTAATTTTCCTAAAGGAAAACTACTTAACTCTTCATACACCACACATTAGGGGTTCTTGCTTTCATTTAAAAATCTTTTTGGGTGAAAAGAGCACTTCCTTTCCCACAACAACATTTCCATACCACTCTCCCGAACGAGTACGGTTGAATCTAGCATTAAGGTTGAAAAATATAGAAGGGGGATTTTTTTCCCCCCAAGGATCAGCACTTCAAAAAAACGATCATCCTTTCTTTGCTCGGCTTTCCATACATTCAAACGTGCGCAAAGGAAAGTCGGTGACATAATAACTCCCAAGCATTTTTACAGTGAACAACTCCATAGGCTGCCCCCTAAAACTGTTTTAATTTGGGCAACTATATCCACATTCTAAAAACGACTATTTTTTTTTATTTCTCTTTAAAAAAACGTAAGGCCAGCCTTTTTGGGGGTGTTTTACAAAAAATTACTGGTTTTGAAAATCTGCAACTAATCGATAACAGAATAGTTTTCACAAACATTTGTATAAAAATTTTTTACAATCGAGTACTAACTGAATTCCATGTTTCCCCCTTTTTGAATGATATCACACCCTTCATTAAAGAAAAGGGGAAAAGAACTGGACAACCCCCTCTCCCCTTAGACCCGATGACACAAAAAAACATCACTTAAAACCACCCTGCGTAAAATGTTGCTTTAACAAAATAAAATATAGTAATTGCCCAAAAGATATTTCCATGAATCCCTCTTTTTTTTAAAAAGCACCATACATTTGCACGTTTTAAAAAAAACGAAAGCTTTTCTGAAATCAATAAACGCAAAAGGTTGTTTCTCCAAAAAAAACAACAAAAATAAAAAACCCAAAAAAACCCAACTATGTTTCTGAGTCTGGAAAAAAAATGTAAAAACAGATAAAAATACTACACTTTTTTTTTTTTAAAAAAACCGATGACAGTCATCAAGCTGTGGGTTTTCCCTTTAATTTATTTGTGTATCGTTTTTTAGAATTGGCGTTAATTTAAAAGCAAAAATTCAACAAAGACATTCCCCCGTAAAATTTTCATTTTTCCTGCACCCCCTTTTCAAACAGGGGTTGAAGACTGACCTACCACTGAAGGGGAAAATTCCAGTAGAAAAAAATGTATTAAAAAATGTGACTAAAAATGGAGCAACTACATAACTATTAAAAAAAGAAAAATTCTCCGATAATTCCATCAGGCCCTCGCCTTTTTTTTCTTTAACAGTAAAAAAAATCTGAGATTTATTTAAACCATGAAATATTGCTAAAAAAAAGGGATACTATTGGTACATCAATATTTTGGATTGCAGACGACCTTAAATGGTAAGTAATACCAAAAGTTGCAATGAAATGTTCCCAAAAAGTTTCCGAACGTTTCAAACAATTATTTAAACAAAGTCAAATTAACTTTTTCAACTACTTTAGCTCTTCTCACGAGAATGCTAAAACCCCCCGATTGTGTGAGCTCTATCTTCACGAGAAGTGCAAAACCTCCCCACAACTGGCGTAACCCCCATCTGGCAGACGAACACTTTTCAAAGAAAACATGATGGTTTGGAAAAAAAATTTTTCCGGGGAAAATTTATTGGAAAATTCCACAAGGAACAGATTCAAAATCAGCATGTAAGCAGCAGTTCGTAAACATGCCACGCGAGAGGCCTCAATGTTTGTAGTATTAATTTCACATTTGATATGGGAGGGGCCTGGCTTTTCCCTATGCACGTCTTTTTACATGCTGTTTGCCGTTTTGTGAAACGGGTCTGGTGTTTAGCAGGACTTTCCCCCGAAGCGCTCCTTTTCTACCTGGGGGCCCCCTCACAACAGTTTTGTTTCTCTTGTTTGCGTGACCCCGGGGCGCCCTTCCTCGTTGTTCCCCCCTAGTCTGTGGGGTGTGAGGTTCAGTCACAGTGTCTTTGCTGTGTCAAAGGTTTAGTACAGAAACTTCCCCGTTGTGTGCAAGGGGCATCACAGTGCTGTCGTGGTGTGTGTTTTTTCAGTCACAGTGTCTGTCTGGTGTGTGTTGTTCATCCAGGTCTGTCGCGGTTGTGTTTTTCAGTCACAGTGTTTTTGTTGTGTGGTTTTTCAGTCCAGTGTCTTCTCGGTGTGTGTTGTTGCACGTGCTGTCTGTGGTGTGGTTTTTTCATCACGTGTCTGTGGTGTTTTTTTGTTCAGTCCAGTGTCTGCTTGGGGGTGTGTTGTTCAGTCACAGTTTCTGTCGTGGTTTTGGGTTTTTCATCCAGTGTCGTCGTTTTGGGGTGTTGTTCGTCACGTTCTGTTGTGGTGTGTGCTGTTCAGTCACAGTGTCTGTTGTTGTGGTGTTCTCAGTCACAGGTCTGGGTTGTTTGTTTATCACATGTCTGCTGTGGGGTTTTGTTAGTCAATGCTGCTGTGGTGTTGTTGTTCAGTCACAGGGGTGTGGTGTGTGTTGTTCAGTCACAGTGTCTGCTGTGGTTGTTGCTGTTCAGTACAGTTCTGTTTTGTGGGTTTTCGTCACAGTGTCTGGGGTGTGTTGTTCAGTCACAGTGTCTGTCGGGTGGTGTTGTTCAGTCCGTGTCTGTGGTGTTGTTGTTCAGGGGCACAGTATCTGTCTGTGGTGTTGTTGTTCGTCCCCAGTGTCTGTCGTGGTGTGTTTGTTCGTCCGGTCGTCTCGGGTGTTTTTTCGCAAGTGTTTGTCGTGGTGGTGTTTTTCAGTCACAGTGTCTGTCTGGGTGTGTTTGTTCAGTCACAGTGTCTTCTGCGGTGTGGTTGTTCAGTCCAGTGGGTTTGTTGTGTCTCTTGAGTCCTAAAAGTTGTTTTTTGGGTGATGCAGTCAGTTTGCACTACATCTTTGCTTTTTTTTGGGGTGTCGGTGGATAAAAGTTGATAGCCTTTCGCCATTTTTTCTTATAAATTGGTGTTTCATCTTCTGTCTGATTTGATGATTATCAGACTGCCTGAACGCTTACATCGCGACAGTCTTCGCTGGTGGTGTCAAATCCAGTATCTGACTTGTTCACAAATGTCTTTCCTTTAATGTTTTTTATTTTTTCCCTGTCTCTGTTTAAGAGAAGGAAAAGGAGAAAGAGGAGAGGGGGAGAGAGAGAGAGAAGAGAGAGAGAGAGAGAGAGAAGAGGAGAAGAACCCGAAAGAGAATAGAGGAAAAGATACCCAAGGAAATGACACGGAATTCTGTTTACCATATTTCCAACCAAAATTTTTACGGTGAATCGCTTGTTGAGAACATCACTTTGACTCTTAAACCTTCCAAATTTTGCCTTCCAACATATCTTCGCCGATGAAACGGTTTGAGCTGAAAAATGCGTTTTTAATTTTCAAAAACACCCACTGACATCTCCATCACCATGAAGTCCACCAACACGCCAAAAACGCCCTCCCCCCTCCCCCTCCCCTCCTCCTCCTCCCCTCCTCCTCCCCTTTTCCCTCCTCCTTCTCCTCCTCCTTCCCTCCCCCTCCTTTTGTCACATAAAAACACCATCGAAGTTCGCTCATCTTCTCATTACTGTCGTCGTTATTGTACGTCCACGCAAACGTCGTTGCACGGTCATTATTGTCGTGCAGTATGTATTTTGAAAGTCCCATCATATATCACATCATCATCGCATCTCATCATCGTGTCGCCGTGTCGGTCGTCGTCTTTGTCCATATCGTCGTCGTTGCATCATCTCATCATCATCATCATCATCACTCTCATCATCACATCATCATCAACAAAATCAACATCATCATCATCAAACAACAAAAAACCAAAAACAACCAAACCCAAATCAACAAAAAAACGAAAATTCCCCCCACCACACCCATGGCCCGATCGTTACGTTGTACCTTTCTAGTTTTTGGGCATTCAAAAAAATGTCTTTTTAAAAAAACAGGGGAAAATGGAGGGTGGCAGGGAGGGAGAGGAACGTCATGAAACAGAGCTTTTAAATAAGGGAAAAAGGGTTTCAACACACACACACACACACCACACACACACACACACACACACACACACACACCACACTCCGCCCCAGAGAGAGAGAAGAGAGAGGAAGAGAGAGGAGAGAGGAAGAGAGAAGAGAGGAGAGGGGAGAGAAGGAGAGGCTAACAATTAAGTGTGGGGGAAAAAACAAGTGCAGCACAAATTTTCCGTATTATAAAAACTTTGCAAAGATTGAAATTTTTAGAGAAAAAAAAAAAAAAATGAAGATGAAGAAAAAAGGGGGGAAATAATTAAAATTGAAAACCCTTCCCCAGCTCCGAGGAACCATCGTGACCCTTTTGAAGGGGATTATTTTTATTGCCTGCTCAGCCTTTCTCCGCTGGTCGGATCATCAGGGAGACAGGTGATTGTTTCTCGCTCCGGTCAAATAGAGACAGACCACAGTTTTTTAAATTTTGTGGGGTTCTCCCACCAAGGTTCAAAAAAAAAATCCACAGACCCCCAAGCGCCAGTGAAGGATATAAAAAGGGAAAAAAACGAAAGTGGGGGGGAAAAAAGTTGCTAAAAAAATAAAACTATGAAACAGTTAAAATGTAGGGGACAATCTTTTGGGCCCAGCCCGAGGTTTCCTTCAAAAAAAAAAGGGGGGGGAGAGTGGGGGGAGGGGAGAGTGAGAGAGAGGGGGAAAGGGGGGAGAGAAGGGGGAGAGAGGGGGAAAAAAATTTTAAAA
>JAFLJL010005837.1:0-13433 GCA_018398815.1 Conus ventricosus | reverse complement strand
AATCAGCACTGAGCCCTTTTGATTTAATTTTTCTTTTTTTTATGTAATGATTTGTGTTTAGGATAACCAAAAATATTGCTAATGTTGCCCTGTATCAGCTAGTCGATAGATTAGTTGATTACAGGCTGGTCCCAAGCCCAGACAAAAACAGAGGGGGCAATAAACAATTTTTATTTTCTATTCATTACTTCCTCTTTCGTCGTTAATTATAAATACTTTCGTACCTGGGGTGACCCCCCCCCCCCTTTCCTCAGCACCGAATGACCTGTCCTCTGTAACCCTTTACGCTCCGGTTGCTTTCAATCCCTCTTTTCTTTCTTTTGGTCACCCGCCCTCTCGCTCCACTAATTTTTTGGTGACGCGTGGTGCCCCTTTCCCCCCACACGCTCCGCTTGCTTTCAAACCCTCTTTTCTTTCTCGACTAATCGGGGTGACGCCCCTTTACCATGCTCCGACACGTAGTCAATGAGGTCACGACACCTTCGGTCATTTCCCGTGATGTCACTTCCGGGATGATGTCATTTCCTGTGATGATGTCTGTCACACTGTCACTCTTGCATACCCGCATTCATGACAGCATTTACTCCATACGCACACGCAATCTTTCCAAACAACCAAAGGCGCACTACGAATGTTTTTCTTCTCCCCTCTCCTTCAGGGGAAAACAATTTACTAAATCATCAACCACTTGTAAAACAGAGTTTACAACTGTATTCTTCTCCACACTGAGAGACAAATAAATCTGCACACATGTATCTCTCCTCACATCGAGAGACAAATCAATCTTCACACATGTATCTCTCCTCACACCGAGAGACAAATAAATCTGCACACATGTATCTCTCTCACATCGAGAGATAAAATAGTCTAGTTCCGCTTCTATAAAGCTATGGCCTTCACATTCCGTTATCCAAAAAAATCCGAACCAGGAGAATACATAACTCCCGTAATCACTGAGGACCTGCCTGCCTCAAGAAAAAGCTCCCTGCTTTCTCAATTCCCTGTCTCTCTCTCTGAGACAATATACTGCCCCTCGAACTCTCTTGTCCTGGAGATACGAGTCTCGTCTTCTCTTCCGCGATTTCCTCTGTCTCTTGCGAAATGACGAGCTTCAACTCCTCTCCCTGGAGTTGGTACTGGCTGGGGCTGAACTACGGTATGTTCCTCACACCATGGCCATCTTCAACCACCTCACGGGGTGAAAGATGAAGGGTGAAGGGCCGAAGGGTAAAGGGTGAAGGGTGAAGGGTTGAAGGGCTGAAACACGAATAAGGTTGTGTAAGTAACCTGCTTCTCAATTCAAACATATGAATTCTTTCCTTCTCTTTTCTTTAAGTTATCCCCTGTAGCTTTCCCCAACTATCTATCGCTCACCTGGTAATGACTGGTCAGCAAAGAGGACCACCGTCCTGACGAGTTCGAGTCTCTAGGCCATCTGCTGGGTTAAAACTGACTCTTTCCCCCCTCTCCTAGTGAGTGCATACTCAGTGTTCAAAACACATGACCAGCACCTTACCTTACCAGCCTTGTTAAACTATCACTCAGTGGTCACTTTCACCCAATGACCACATTCGTTTCTTGAATGGAGTCATACTCACAATTATTTTGGGGACGCCCGCTACACTAGTCAAGCCACATGAATATTCTTCCTTTAGTTGTGGCACGGGGAAATGATTCATATCACTAACTACATGCGATGGAGCGTCACATGCCTTGATGTGAGGCTACGTCACATGACACCCCCATCTGGGATGAAAAAATTTTCTCCAGAAAATTTTTTAAAGTTATACAACTTCACTTAACCACAACTTCAGCCATGAATCTCAAAATGTGTAACCATCGCACATGATTCACCAAATTAATAATCAACGTATAGAATCAATCACCATGATCCACCATAAATAGCATGTTTCAAACTTTCAATCTTTCTTAAAAAAAAATTCATGATTGATCCAATATTCCACAAGATACATTTCACAAAATTACATGGATAAAACAATTAGGGATATCAACATTCAAAGCACAAATTGTGTTCATACATTAAGATGTGAAGCACATTTTCCTTGATCTTTGTCTCACATCATATGTTTCAAAACCTCATGAAAATGAGAATATTTCCAAGTGTACATGTTTCTCAATAGACATGTAAACAAAATAAACATAGTTTAAACATAATTTCTTTTTCCCCACATATAATGTTATAGTCCATTGAAAGTCACATGCTTTCCATTGTTGACAATGACGAAATGAAAACAATTGGTTTGTCTCATTGCACATCAAAACATGTATATATACATTTCTAAAGAGTTATTTGCTCATCACAATACATATAGATTCATCGTCACAAGCAAGTTAGACATAATAGTACTTGATTTTTTCCCATTAGTTTACCAAAGAATAAATATGTATTACATCAACATCAAGTAGTTGTTTGCTTGCAAAACATATAGTCACTTCAATAAGCAAATTATGCATAATACCACTTGATTTAAACAGTCAATAGCATACAATGCACCGTCAAAAGTGATCATACCGTAATCTTAAGAAAGACAAAAAACAGGAATAGTCTTTCCCTTGAAGACAGTTACATTTGTCCATGAATATTCACGCACGTGACAACAAATCTGCCATGACATTTTGTGTTCCAGGCACTGGTTCAACAGTAATTGAAATTCCTTTAGTCAAGTATACTTTCACAAATACCTTCCTTCCGAGAGCTGACACAGAAGTTCTTCAATGTCTGGGATAGGCTCGGCATCGAACACAGTGATCTTATTTACTTTTCTGTATCGATGCAGAAACGCACCGATCCATCAGGTTTGTCCACCAATACAACTGGTGAGCTGTACGGAGATGTAGAAGGTTCTATCACTTTAAATCCAGCATTACATTGATTTCTCTCTCAACCACCTATTTTTTTTTGCAAATGGGAGGGGGTATGGTCTGGTTCGCACTGGTATTTCAGAAGTTAACTGAATTACTATGGGGTTCATCCAGTTACTGTACCTGGGGTATCCGTCAACACATCCTGAAAGTCTTTCAAAATGTCTTTGAGCTGTTCTGTTTGACTTGTAGACAAATCATTCGACAGAACCACATCCTCATAGGTTTCACCTTTGATAGACAGAATAGGAAGGGGTACAACATCATCTGCACTGGTAGATGTTAACACTCCTACATTTGCTGTTTTCATAACCTTTGATCTGTCCCTGTACGTTACATTGGGTACAAATTCATCACTGATTAATGTCTGTCATGTTGACATCAGTTTCTGACACAGGATATATCCACTCAACCGACTGGTTGATGGCAACATTTGTACGTTCAACATACTTCTTCAACATGTTCACATGAAATACCTTCTCAGTGTTTGCCATTTTGATCTTATAATTAACTGTAGAAGTTTTTCGACACCTGAAAAGGACCCTTCCACATAACACGAAGCTTGTTATGTTCATCAGTTAGTAGCACAAGAACTTTATCCCCTACACTGAAGGAACGTGCCTTTGCTTTTCTGTCTGCAAAGACCTTGTACACATCTGTTTTCCTATCAGCTGACTGTTGAGCAAGCTCACATGCATCCTTCAAACGATTATGGAGTTCATAACGTATGGTAAACAGTTTTACTGTCAGGTATGTCCGTCTTTCCGTCCATTGTGTCATCAATAGATCCAAAGGTCCCCTTGGTGAGTGTCCGAAAAGAAGCTCAAATGGGGAGAATCCAGCGTTTCGTTCGGCATTTCCCTGTATGCAAAAAGCAAAGCCGGTACGAAACGATCCCATTCCTGGGGTTCTTGCCTTGCAACCCTTCTCAACATTGACTTCAACGTTCCATTGAAACGTTCAACCATGCATTCGATTGTGGATGATATGGCGTGGTTGAAATGGAGAGATTGACAACAGTCTGTAAATTTCTTCATGAGATCAGAAATGAATTGCGTTCACAATCCGAGAGAATTTCGTCTGGAAGACCCACTCTGGAAAAAATTGCAAGTAAGGCTTCAGCGACAGATACTGTATCAATTTTCTTCAGTGGAATCGCTTCTGGATACCTTGTTGCTGTATCCACCAAAGTCAAGATATAGCGATATCCGAAGAAGACAGTGGTAAAGGTCCAACAAGATCATTAGCTACCTTCCGAAATGGAACGGAAATGAGAGGCATTTTGTGCAAAGGTGCACATGGGACGCGACCTTTCTGAGATGTTCTTTGGCAGATGTCACATGAGCGGCAGTATTTTCGTAACTTCCTTTGTGACACCCGGCAATAAAAAGAATCAAGAACTCTCTTTAATGTTCTTTTGATTCCGCAGTGACCAGCGAACAATGCATCATGAGCCGTGTGCAGTACTGTTTCTCTAAGTGGTTTTGGAACCACAACCTGTCTGTTGTCCTGTCCAGGTACACACCTGTAGAGAATGTTAGAGTCCAGTATGTACGTTGGTTTGTCCGTTTGTACGTCAGTGACAGTCTGTTTTGCAGCAGAAAAGTATTGTCGTCAGCGTCTCGTCTTTTTCCTGCATTTCTTTTAGATCATCGGGGTAATCTGGAGTTCATCCAGTTTTGAGACTTTTAGCGGCTTTGTAGCCTTTCCCTGCTCTACGATGTCTGATCTGGTACTCACAAGACAAGGAAACAAACGATCCTCCACACCCACCATGTACTGTAGCGACACTGGCAAATTGCCCAAGATCAAGTCGCAGACTGGGTTATCAATGACACAGGCGGTAAGAAAACCGGAGTAGTACGGTGTATCGACTGAAATTTTCGCAGCGGAAACGTTTCAATCTTGCCTCCAAACGACCTACACTTTTGGACGGTGTTGAGATACTGGTCTTGAAGGACGAAAGATTTCCGTACACCAGCAGTAGTGCACCCAGTGTCTCGCAAAACCGAAGCCTGCAATCCATTGATGGCTCCGTTTTCTAACACCAGTCCATCAACAGATTGATCTGGTGTCAAAACAAGGCCTTCTTCACAATCAGTGGAGACTAATGCGGGTTTTGAATCACCCGGTCTGAAAGGGCAATTCTGTTTCAGATGGAACTTGCCATCACAAAGAAACAGCGCATTGTCTGATCGGCAGCTGACTGATTTTGTGAACTTCTGTTCTGGCCACGAACTGGCCCAAAAGGTCTACGTGGTGGTCGTTGTCCACGACCTCGGAACGTTTGCTGAGAAGTAACGGGTCTGTCCGGCGGTGAGTACTGGTATTGACGAAAGTCACTCGAACCGCGGAAAGATCCCTGTCCGTTCCTAGGATAGGTATATCCTTGAGGACTCAAAAATGACCCACGATTTCCTTTCCTGTAACTTCCTGTCCTGATGGGATAGTACATGACGCATGAGACTCAAAGATGGAAAATTCTCCTTTCCTAGCCACGCCCTTATCTGGGTGAGCGATACAATACTGATCAGCCATCTGACACATTTCCTCCACGTTTTCAAATTGCCTTTCTTTAAGGAAAGTGGCCAGTCTTTGCTCACGCTCTGGAAAAGTTGTTCTCTAAGAAGGAGATCTCGCAGTGACTGAAAAGTCTGTTCGTTTTAGATAAATCGATCCATCGATCCAAAACAATGACTCATGCGGATCAGAAACGACGGAAACGATTCTCCTTTTTCAGGGCGCACAGAACGGAAACGTTCGTGAAAACGATCAGCAGAACATTGAATTTCTTGAGGAGTTCTTCTTTCAACTGATCCCAAGTTAAATTTTGTTTCGCTGCCAGTGAGTGGTACAATGTCAAAGCGCTATACCTTAAACAACGACGCATATACAATGTCCACTTTTCCTTTGGCCAACCACAAGACGTTGCGTGACTTTCAAAACGGAAAAGAAAACTATCTATGTCATCGTTTTTTCCTCGAAAGGCGGCAACTTTGGAATATATGCCGCTTTTGGTTGAGGCGCGGCTCCGGAACCGACTGGTGGAACTGGTGGAGGTTCTCTGATGCCTGTATTCTTTTAATTTCAGCATCAGTCTCTAGTTCTAACTGCCTCAACTTAAATTGACGTTCTTCAGCTTCAGCTTCCCTCTGTAATCTTTTTTCTTCAATTTCAGCTTCCCTCTGTAATCTTTTTTCTTCAATTTCAGATTCCCTCTGTAGTCTTTTTTCCTCCGATTTAGCTTCCCTCTGTAGTCTATTTTCTTCAGCTTCCCTCTGTAGTCATTTTCTTGAGCTTCAGCTTCCCTCTGTCTTAGCCTGTCTGCCCTATCTGTGCATTGTTGCACATAGTTAGTAAGTTTTTCTCCATCAAAACCCAAGCGTTCCGCTTGTTTAACATATTTATCAAAATCATCCATAATGAATCGTCAGATATAAACACCAAACAATCTCAAAGTATGAATAAAAATAAGGCGATATATGATAATGTTATGTTTCACAAAAACCGTAATTATAGTATATACAAATACAGAATACAATTTCCGGTGTAAACAAAAACAGCTTACTTAACAGGGTAGATATGAAATCCAAGGAATGTATTTTTCCAAAAATAATTTGCAACTGTTATCAATTTGGAAATTTACAAAACAAAATGAAGTTTTATACAAAACTGTTTTCCCTATGAAAGAAAAAAAAAATAAAACACAATAAAGTTTTCTGAAATAAATTCTTTATAAAGTTTAAGTTCTCAAATGTTCTTGTTGTCAGTCTTTCTTTTTACTTAATTTCAAATGAATTTACAAAAAAATGTACCGCCTTATCCAAAAAATGAATATAAATTTACAAAACAAATGGAATCACAAACAATTAAAAAGAGGGGAAGAAACACAAACTAACGGAAATCCTACCTAAAAGATGAAAATGTTGAAAAGAAAACTAGATAGGAGCTTATTGAGGAGAGAGGTTTAAGAGATTTTGAAAAAGGGGGTGAAAAGGAAATGAAAGGATACACAGGACCGGAATAGTGAGCAGAAATCAAGAAAAGCAAAAGAAGCCCACAGACAGCACCCTAGTGGTCACTGTCTCCCGTGAAACTGGAGACGGGAAAAAACAAATCACTGCACAATATACACCACACTACAGTAATAATACAAAATACTAACAATCAATCAATAAATGCACATTCACCAAACTCAAAGAAAATCTCGCACCACACCACAAAAAAAAATGATCAAAAGATAAAGATGTTTATTTGGGCAGAGCGGTAATCAACTCACCACCTACACTATTAGCGTGACGAGGAGAAGTTGATCCCACACTCTGAGGGGCAAGGGGAAAATCAAACTGAAACAATAGGAAAGCGAAAGAAATAGATATTTATGAGAAGGGAAAGACTATTGACTCCCCAACGCCATGTCCCCTGCTAAACGCAGGAAGAGGTTGGGGCTATCAGTCCTGGGAAAGGGGACAAAAATTCTAATCCTCTAGGGGAAGGACAGCGATTCCTCAACGCCCTGCCCCTTGCTGCCAGGTTCGAGCAAGAGAAGGTTGAGGCTATCGGTCCTGAGGTGGGGAAGGGTCAAAAAGAAATCCTACCAAAAAAAAAACCTTAACGGAGTAGAGCAACCAAAAGAAATGTCAACCACCCAAAACACATATAGAAATAGCAAAAAAACAACAACAAATGCAAATATTATACACAATCAATAACCACTAATTTCTTTTTTTTTTTTTTCCCTTCCTCAAACCCTTGAGGGTACAAATAGAAATCCTTTTTTTTCCCTTCCTCAAAACCTTGAGGGTACAAATATAAATCTCTCTTTTTTTTTAAACCCAAGGGCACAAATAGAAATCTTTCTTTCTTTTTTTTTTTTCCGGGGAAACAAACGGCAGCTACGCCGGTGAAACTGGAGTCGGGGTCACCACTGTCACACTGTCACTCTTGCATACCCGCATTCATGACAGCATTTACTCCATACGCACACGCAATCTTTCCAAACAACCAAAAGGCGCACTACCGAATGTTTTTCTTCTCCCCCTCTCCTTCAGGGAAAACAATTTATCTAAATCATCAACCACTTGTAAACAGAGTTTACAACTGTATCTCTCTCCACACTGAGAGACAAATAAATCTGCACACATGTATCTCTCCTCACATCGAGAGACAAATCAATCTTCACACATGTATCTCTCCTCACACCGAGAGACAAATAAATCTGCACACATGTATCTCTCCTCACATCGAGAGATAAAATAGTCTAGTTCCGCTTCTATAAAGCTATGGCCTTCACATTCCGTTATCCAAAAAAATCCGAACCAGGAGAATACATAACTCCCGTAATCACTGAGGACCTGCCTGCCTCAAGAAAAAGCTCCCCTGCTTTCTCAATTCCCTGTCTCTCTCTCTGAGACAATATACTGCCCCCTCGAACTCTCTTGTCCTGGAGATACGAGTCTCGTCTTCTCTTCCGCGATTTCCTCTGTCTCTTGCGAAATGACGAGCTTCAACTCCTCTCCTGGAGTGGGTACTGGCTGGGGTGAACTACCGGTATGTTCCTCACACCATGGGCCATCTTCAACCACCTCACGGGGTGAAAGATGAAGGGGTGAAGGGCGAAGGGTTAAGGGTGAAGGGTGAAGGGTGAAGGGCTGAAACACGAATAAGGTTCGTGTAAGTAACCTGCTTCTCAATTCAACATATGAATTCTTTCCTTCTCTTTTTTTTAAGTTATCCCCCTGTAGCTTTCCCCAACTATCTATCGCTCACCTGGTAATGACTGGTCAGCAAAGAGGACCACCGTCCTGACAGGTTCGAGTCTCTAGGCCATCTGCTGGGTTAAAACTGACTCTTTCCCCCCTTCTCTAGTGAGTGCATACTCAGTGTTCAAAACACATGACCAGCACCTTACCTTACCAGCCCTTGTTAAACTATCACTCAGTGGTCACTTTCACCAATGACCACATTCGTTTCTTGAATGAGTCATACTCACAATTATTTTGGGGACGCCCGCTACACTAGTCAAGCCACATGATATTCTTCCTTTAGTTGTGGCACGGGAAATGATTCATATCACTAAACTACATGCGATGGAGCGTCACATGCCTTGATGTGAGGCTACGTCACATGACAATGTCACTTCCGGGATGATGTCACTTCCGCTTCCGGATGATGTCACTTCCGCCGATGTCACTTCCTGTGACGTCATACATTCCAGACATTCCATCCCCATCCCATAGGGGTCGATTTCAACATAATATACTACTCACGCACGCATGCACGCACGCACGCACGCACGCACGCACACACACACACACACACACACACACAAACACTCACACACACAAACACACACACACACACACACACACACACACACACACACACACACACCACACACACACACGCACGCACGCACGCACATAACCACACACACACACACGCACACACACACACACACACACACACACCACACACACACACACACACACACACCACACACACACACGTTTTTCAAATTCTGTTCTGTTGTCGTACTGTTTTCCTCCACAAATTGACTCTTTCGATCTGTTGGTAACTTACCCCGCTAACATGGCCACAGACCATCTGAATCGCCACATGGCTTCAAACCGCCAATCGATAGTAATCCTTCAGGGTGCTCTAGAGATATATTAGACATTACATAACGCACTTTAGGATCTTTAGCAGACAACAGTGCATTCAAATAAGATTCTGGAATTAGTGTTCCGATGTTTTGAGTGACTCCTGGTTGAATTTTGAATGTTCGAACTTTTTAACCGTTTCTAGCCATTTAACTTTATAATTTTTTTTTCGAGTCATATAGCATTTTAACTTTTTCTAGTCATATCGGTTGTTGTTGTTTTCTTTTTAACTTTTTCTATCCATATAGGTTTTTAACGTTTGCTAGCCATATAGCTTTTTAACTTTTTTTTAGCCATATGGTTGTTTTTAAAAAAAACAACTTTTTCCATCCATATAGGTTTTTAACTTTGCTAGCCATATAGCTTTTAATTTTGTTTCTAGCCATATTGTTGTTGTTTGTTTGTTTTTTTGGGTGGGGATGGACGGGATTCAGCACTGCAATTTTTCTCGTGTATTTTCACACCAGGAACGTCCTAAGTAGACGTTTAGTAGTTCGTCACTGGTTTGTTTGCTTGTTTGTTTGCTTGTTTGCGTGTTTGGTTTTTATTCCTGTGCTTGCTTGCTTGCTTGCTTGCTTGCTTGCTTGCTTGCTTGCTTGTGTGTGTGTGTGTGTGTGTGTGTGTGTGTGTGTGTGTGTGTGTGTGTGTGTGTCTGTGTGTCTGTGTGTCTGTGTGTGTCTGTGTTTTCTCCTGCTTTGGGGAGTCAAAGATAAAAATTTTTGTTCTTGTTCATGTGACGTTAGGATCGCGACTACATGTAAAAACACTTGGATGTGATTTAGGGCGATGACGACAACGACAAAACCATAGGAAATCAACTTCAGGTTCCATCATCATAGTTTGGTCTGAAACTCATTTTGTGTCGTCTTGCTGACAATTACACTCCATAATACATTACATATGTTCAAAAAATAATGTGTCTGCATTAATTTGTCAGGCGCAAGCACATGCCACGTATGAAAAAATTGTATTTTACCACCATTCCCCCCCCCTCTTTCCTCCTTGTCTTCGCCATCCGCCCAGGGTAGAGAAAAAAAGAAAAAGAAAAGAAAAGAAAAGAAGTGATGACAGCCTAGTTTGAAAGGAATGATTTATCTCGCATTCTTATAGGACTTCACACGCAAGCTTTTCTCAAGTTCAGTGAGAGCCTACCTTTGAAGGGAATGATTTATCTCGTCATTCTTTTGGACTTCACGCAAAGCTGTTGACGACTTCAGTGATTAACACAGGTTTTTGGTTTTTCGTGGGGGGGGGGGGGGTTATGTCACCCCCCCCACCCCCCCCCCCCCCCCCCGCTCCGTCGAAAATGAAATGACTGACGCGCGTTGTTATTGTCATAACACAGATTTTTCGGTTTTTCATGGGGGGAGAGAGAGAGAGAGAGAGAGAGAGAAGAGAGAAGACGAGAGAGAGAGAGAGAGAGAGAGAGAGAGGGGGTGTCCCCCTCCCCAACCCTTCCCCCTCCGTCTCAGTGCGAAGAGAGATGTATTCAAGCAAAATACCTGACACGCTTCGTTATTGTGAACCATTTTCTTGACAACAATACACTATCAGACTGCTGAACAGATCAGAGGTGGAAGAGGAAGAGGGGTGGGGGTGGGGGGAAGGAGAGGTTAACGAGATGATGAAAAGGATTCTGCACCCCCCATCCCACCCATTCCCCTCCTTCCAAAACCCAACGCCCGTGATTATGATCCGAACACACGCACATACGCACACGTGCGCGTACACGAGGGTGTGGTTTGGATGGGACGATGGTGGGAGGGGAGGGAGGGGAGGGCGGGGGCCGCAAGAACAGGGGAGGGATGGGGGAGGGGGGCAATTGAAAATTCAACAAAGAACGTGAACCAGTCAGACACACACACACACACACACACACACACACACACACACACACACACACACACACGCACGCACGCACGCACACACACCACACACACAGACACACACACACACAACCAAAACACACACACACACACACACACACACACACACACACACACGCACATAACCACACACACACACACACACACACACACAACACACACACACACAACACACACAAACACACACACACACACAACACACACACACACACACACACACACACCCACACACACACACACCCACACACACACACACGTGTTTCAAATTCCTGTTCTGTTGTCGTACTGTTTTCCTCCACAAATTGACTCTTTCGATCTGTTGGTTACTTACCCCGCTAACCTGGCCACAGACCATCTGAATCGCCACATGGCTTCAAAACCGCCCAATCGATAGTAATCCTTCAGGGTGCTCTAGAGATATATTAGACATTACATAACACACTTTAGGATCTTTTGCAGACAACAGTGCATTCAAATAAGATTCTGGAATTAGTGTTCCGATGTTTTGAGTGATTCCCTGGTTGAATTTTGAATGTTCGAACTTTTTAACCGTTTCTACCCATTTAAAATTTATAATTTTTTTTTTCTAGTCATATTTTGCATTTTTAGTTTTTCTAGTCATATCGGTTGTTGTTGTTTCTTTTTTAACTTTTTCTATCCATATAGGTTTTTAACGTTTGCTAGCCATATAGCTTTTTAACTTTTTTTTAGCCATATGGTTGTTTTTAAAAAAAAAACAACTTTTTCCATCCATATAGGTTTTTAACTTTGCTAGCCATATAGCTTTTAATTTTGTTTCTAGCCATATTGTTGTTGTTGTTTGTTTGGTTTTCTTTTTTTTTTAACCTTTTCCATCCATATAGCTCTTCAACGTTTGCTGGCCATATAGCTTTTTAACTTTTTTCTAGCCACTTTGCCTGTGCGCCTCATATTTTATGCTTTTCCATGAAAGTCTTGTCACAAAGTTGTCATATATCAGATTTTCACAGAATTATGACGAAACGTGCATAAGTTGGGAGGATGGTGAGGGCAGGCGGGAGGAGGGGGTGGCCGTGGGTTGGGGTGGGGATGGACGGGATTCAGCACTGCAAATTTCGCGTGTATTTTCACACCAGGAACGTCCTTAGTAGACGTTTAGTAGTTCGTCACTGGTTTGTTTGCTTGTTTGTTTGCGTGTTTGGCGTGTTTAGTTTTATTCCGTGCTTGCTTGCTTGCTTGCTTGCTCGCTCGCTTGCTTGCTTGCTTGCTTGCTTGCTTGCTTGCTTGCACGTGCGTGCGTGCGTGCGTGCGTGCGTGCGTGCGTGTGTGTGTTTTGTGCGTGCGTGTGTGTGTGGGGTGTGTGTGTGGTGTGTGTGTGTGTGTGTGTGTGTGTGTGTGTGTGTGTCTTTCTCTGTGTGTGTGTGTGTGTGTTGTGTGTGTGTGTGTGTGTGTGTGTGGTGTGTGTGTGTGGGTGTGCGTGTGTCTGTGTGTGTGTGTGTGTTTTCTCCTGCTTTGGGGAGTCAAAGATAAACAAATTTGTTCTTGTTCATGTGACGTTAGGATCGCGACTAAAAACACTTGGATGTAATTTAGGATGATGACGGCAACGACAAAACCATAGGAAATCAACTTCAGGTTCCATCATCATAGTTTGGTCTCAAACTCATTTTGTGTTGTCTTGCTGATAATTACACTCCATAGTACATTTACGTATGTTCAAGAAATAATGTGTCTTTGCATTAATTTGTCTGGCGCAAGCACATGCCACGTTTGAAAAAAATTGTATTTTACCACCATCCCCTCCTCCTCTTTCCTCCTTGTCTTCGCCCATCCGCGCCAGGGAATGACTAATAGTGGAGAAAAAAGAAAGAAAAAAAGAAAAGAAAAGAAGTGATGACAGCCTAGCTTTGAAAGGAATGATTAATCTCGCAATCTTATAGGGGCTTCATACGCAAAGCTTTCCTCAAGTTTAAATGAGAGCCTACCTTGAAAGGAATGATTTATCTCGTCATTCTTTTGGTTG